>VDFB02327477.1:0-15984 GCA_007258455.2 Sequoia sempervirens
TATTTGCAAGCAAGAAAAATCTTTATAAATGTCAATAGTGTTGCATATATGTGCGCTTTATTGCTTCACCATTCTGCATTATCTACTATAGTTTACATAGTATGCACTTGGTTTACAATAATATCAACACTTTATATAAACAGTGCTTTATCAATGATTTAGAATATATTAACAATAACAATAATATATATATGTATATATATATACGTATATATATATCAACTCATATGATTATCGATATAATTTATTCGATATTCAAATGTATAAACTTATATCCATTTAATATTCAAACTAATATCGCACATGTATATATATATACATGTCACTTTATCCATTCGATGTTCCTGTGCATATGGGTAACTCGCCCATAAGCATGCATAGATACATCTATCTACACATACTTATGTATGTGATTACTCATGTGTATGAGTTCATCGTGGACATGCGTATATGTATGTATATATACATCCTATATATATGTCATCAATTTTACTTTTAAACAAGTACTCAAAAAACAAAGAAACTTAAACTCTTATTTCAAGCATGACCTCATAAACAACAAAACCTTTCCTAACAATTAATTCAAGGTATCCTACCCAAAACTATTAACTTGTCTATTCTATCAGTGAGTGTGTGAAAGCTTAGTTTAGTCTCTCTTAAGGGTTTCTAGACCAAAATCCTTTTCCTAAGTGATACTTCCCCTCCCTTCTGAAGGCGTGAACCTGCATCTGCAACCAACTTGTCACATTTGGAAGGGTATTTAATCGATCACAAAATAATCACTTACAATATATATTCAATAGTCAACATTAAGATACATAGATAACATCAATTTGAATCAACCATTTATTCCTTATATTTCCAATGATTCATAAAATTAAAGTACATTCACATTTATTTCCATAAAAGTAACAAACACACACTCATATGCAAGTATTTCATCTAGCTAGGTAAAAGTAACTAGGTAAATATACTACAAGGTGTAACAATAAAAAACCAATCTACTTTAAGTGTGTTAAAAACTGATCTTAAATGTTCTTATATATTTCCAACAAAATTCAAGATACCATAAAAAAAAACTATGACAATTTTTTAATGTGTAGTCAAGGTATCCAGAACATTAGACAAGTCAAATTTCATCACCACCCACTCATATAAAGGATCCTTATTTTTGAAGGAATTCTTATACTCGTCACCTTCATGAATTTGAATATTATGGTATCCAATTCTAAGGCCAATCTTGTAGATCTTGGCACCTGATAAGTGATCTAGCAAGTAATTCATTCCTAGCAATGGATGTAGGTACTTCATAATGATTTTATCATCTTCCTCTAAAATCTATACATAATGTCCATTTCTCTTGTTTCTTGGGGGAGAGTAGAGTATGTGTGACACATTCTCATGCTTTCCTTTACAAATCCCTTTTCTAATAATAGTAGTTGCTCTCCTCATTTATTAAAATTTATAGAGGAATTAATTGATAAGCAACCTAATTTGGGAGTTTGGTTATAGGAATTAGATCAATTTGATGCATACTACCTCTTGAAGGAGGAAAACAAGTTGGTATGTTGGATGGTGTCATTTTTGAATATTGGTTTAGCAATTTTTGCACCTCCAATGTAACTAATTTCTAGTTCGATTTTTCCTTTTCTCTAGGGTATAATAGACGGTAAGTCTCACCCTTAGACTTTTTGAAAATATGTCTGGACAAAAAATTATAAAAATATAGATTTGCTATTTTAGTTGACCCTTCTCCTTTAAAGGCTTCCAAATAAAAAATTTAACCTCATGTTGTATCTTATGTATTTTGTCTACCATGATGAACCATGATGAACCACATTCTTGTCATATTGCTAGGGCCTACCCAATAATAAATGAAAATCGTCTACATCTCACAATGCCTTATCCCACTAGGGTCCAATATTAAAGGCAAACAAACAAAATTGATCTAAAAGCACTTTGATATTTCTTCAACCAATAAATCTTATTAGTTTAGATTTATGAACACAAGAACGATTTTATTTTGTACCATTTTAGTACTTATTAGATTTTTTATTGAAGTATGTTTTACAATCACCTTGCATACCTTTCCTTGACACTATGTCTAGTTCAAACATTTTTTCTCCTGCAATCACTTCCTAGATTTTTTGTTTCTCACTACAAAGGTCTTTTGCAACACTAAATTTCTCCACTTTTAACCTTTAGCTCCATGGTTGAGGCTTCCATTCTCCAAATATTACCTTTCTCATCACCTACCTTTGCAAAATTCCTTTTCTTGGAAGTTGAGCTTCACATTTCCCTTGGGTTTTCTTCTTTGGAAAGTTTGGATGGACTCCATTTTCCTTTATTTTGGATTTCTATTACCACTTTTACTTATTATTTTTCTCTTTTGATTCAATTTTGGAAGGGAGGAAATGTGCAACATATGTTTCCTACACTAATTATGAGAGAAGGTATGCACAAAAATTAAATTCATCAAAACAATAAAATAAACAAAAAAAAGTACCATAATAATGATTTATGTAGGGAAAACCCTTTTACCTAGAAAAAAGCCACTCAGCCCAAAGAAAATCAATTTATTATTCATTAATCAAATTGTTACAATATATTTGTTGAATCTAAGGAACTACAAGAGTATAGCCAACAAGATATCTAAAGAAATTTTGGTAGTATAACAATACTTACAAAACTCACTAGGAAGCCTATATCTCAAGTACCCAACAAATAGGAGAATCAATACATGACATAATCAAGTGGTAATTATGAAACCATGAGCTAAAACCACCAAAAATATGGTGCCCAAATCCCTAGATTCAAAATCCAACATCTAAATTCCAAGATGAGCCCATAGACTAAAATATCATATTCCTTACACCTATCATAAGCTCATCACAATACACTCACCGAAATGGGTGCTTTCTAATATACATTAAAATATTCCTTATGATGTATCATAAATGCATCATAATTTGGTAAAAAAATGTAACTCCCTTTTACAACTCTTTTAAGTGTCATAGATGCTCTTCAATTTTCGATGTGGGAGACCCAAAATTTATAGGGTATAACTTTTGATCTAGGAAGCCAATTGACCCCATTTTTTTTAAAGATTTATATATTTTCATAATTATATTTCTAAAGTTAAGGTCCACTGCAACATCTTTTTGGGGCCAAAATCAACCTCTAGAGCCTTGAAAAATGTATTTTTGTGTCGTATTTCCCAAAAAAAAAATTAAATTTAAATTTCATAAGACTAGGATGTAAGGTTGAGAAACCTTTCCTAAAAAAAATCTCCTTTGATTTTGACACATACTTATATACATACCTACCTACCTAATCTTGAAGTTGAAACCTTAGGCCATTAACATACTTACCTATTGCTTGTTCTTGAACCTTTTGTATATTGGTCCAAATTTGAAGCCTCATAAATTGCTTTGTATAAGTTTAAACCAAATGATATCTTTGTTTTAGGTTATGAAATTCTCCAAAAATTATATGTTCACAATTAGAAGGAATTAATGGAGTTCATAGATGTTTCAACATCTTGGGCCACAACTTACGTTTGTCCCTTCCTTGTCTTCTCTTGGAAGTTTGCAAAATTGGCAACCATGGAGCAACATAAGACTTCAAATTAGGTGTTATAGTTTTCACCCATTTATGGCCATCCTCATTAATTTTCATATTGAAATAACACTCTTACTCTTGAACCTAGTATAACAACAAATTTGGGTTAAGTTCACCTTTGAAATTTAAATGTTCCATTCCATTAAATCCCAAAATTACTACAATTTTTTTAATTTCTTTTTAGTCATTAAATTTTCATTCTCTTGTATACTTGAGATTTCATCTATCTATCAAAAAAGATAGGAATCCATCCATCAAAACAGGATAAGCATTCATCTATCAAAACAAGACATTTTTTATTCATCAAAACAGGATAGGCAAGATGCTCTAGCCAAAGACTTTAGACTCATACGAGTCACTCTTGGAGGACTGCATTTCCTAATGGAAGTGCATTGAGGTCCATTGATTAGGAGTATTCAAAAGAAAAGTAAGTAAATAAGAACTTGAAACCCACCTTAGAATTTTGGCCTAAGACTGTTAGGGAATCAAGCAATCCTTTGAATATACAAGGAATATTCAATATTTTATCCTTTCCCTTAATTGAATTAAATTCTCTTGTATTTAAGGTTGTCAATTTCTCATGGTTACACCCTAAGCCCCAACTCTGAACGCCTAAGTACTAGGAGCATCCTTTGTTTCCTAGAGTGGCTACGTATCCTGCTTCCAAACAGGATCAAGGCTTAAATATGTAGTTTGGTTTTCTATACTAAGTTTGATGTGAACTATTATGTGGGTACGCAGCTCTTTCTAGGGCCCCTTTTCCCCAAACAGTTCCTCTACAACTGCTACCCACGAAAGGATGCAATAATTATAAGTAAATAGTTATCACGACTATTACTTTTTTCCTATCAACTGATTCCTAGTCCTAAATTTACATCACCCTTGAAACTATTGAAACTAAATTTTCATCCCCATGATTAATATCCAATAAAATACGAATAACATAAATAATTTAAATAAAATTCCTTTGAATTTTATAAGAAGGTTTTCTAAGTTTGATCTAACGAATTTTGGTTTAATTGATTTATCTTTTTAGATTATTGATCCAAGAGAGATTACCTGTCCCTTGGATTTTAATACCATCAAGATGTCTCTTATTTCTCCTTGGTGATTTAAAGGGATGATGCCACAAACACTGTTGTTGTAGCTTTGTCAAGCTATAGATACAATAGCTCAAGAGCGACAACATTACCCGAAAATGTGAGCCAAAGGTACTATTGATACTGAATGCTATTGGTTTGGTTTCAATTCTTGATTAAAGTTTTTTAACTAAGAAATGAAATATCCACTAATTACTTGTAAAATCAAATACTTTTAAAAATAAAAATAAATTAACACTAATGAACACTAAATTATATATTAAAAATAAAAATTTAAAATAACACTAATTTTGATCACTAATTAAATGTTGTGAAAATAAACAAATTAAGGCAATTTTAACTATTGAAATGAAGACTAAATTATAAATTTAAAACTAATATTATTTAAAAAAAAGAAGATAAATAAATAAATTAAAGAATTTTTTATTCATTTTGAGAAATCAATAAATAAATACTATTAAATGCAAGAATAAATAAATCAAGACAATATTAATAATTTTGAGAAATAGAAATTAAATTACTTTCTTTGAAATTGCTAATTTAATTTTGCAAAAGGAAATAAATTTTAACTAATTACTTTTAATAAAAAATTGCATTAATTAAGACAACACTAATTATTTGAAATAAAATATTAAGCTATCACTAACTAAGTTTATAAATAAATCATTTGAAATTAAATATTAATTTAATTAATTACATATAACAATTAAGTTACTATATTATAGATAATAAAAGTTAAGGTGAATAGGGGATGACTCTGCAGTGCAAGACAAGTTGCAAGTAGTAGTAAAACTATTGTCCTGTGTTCGAATCCCACTGGTGGATGGTGGGACGAACACGCATTGATCACATATCAAAGAATGGTGGAGTGGATTGTGCACAAAGGACAGAAGAAGATCAGACACTACTACATGGTCAAAGTTGGAGGGAACGATGGAGAGGTGGAGCTGGCAGGGGTGCTCAGATGGAGGATTGATGTTGTAGGGAGCTTGGCGGGAATGCAGGCAGGCGAAGCAGACAGGCAAAGCAGACAGAGGAATGACGTCGGGTCTTGCAGGGAGATTGGTGGGAATGCAGGCAAGCATAGTAGACAAAGGAATGACGTCAAGACTTGTAGGGAGCTTGGAAGGAATGCAGGCAAGCATAGCGACAATCAAGGGATATGGAGGGTAATGGTTCAACGGCCACCAAAGATGACGGGCTCGACTGGCTGTAGGTGTATCGACAGAGGTAGTCAAGATTAATGGTGGAGATGAGGTCCCTCGAATGTGGCCTCACTGGTTCATAGCTCGAGTCAAAAGTGATCCGGGTGTTGCCCCTTAACAGCAATTCACCGAACAAAAAAAAGTCAAGGTGAATAACTCATAAATCTTCTAATTCAGCTTTCAATAGGGAAAAATCAAGATGCTCGTTTAAATATTGCTTTAAATCTTTGAGAAAAATATGAAATTTCTAATTAAATAATTGTTTAAGACCTTTTAAAGAGAAATTAAAACCAAGTTTATATCCTTTGAGATAAATCCAAATCCTTTGAAATAAATGAATTTAATGTTTTTTTAAAAGAATCTTGTAACAAATAATAATTGCCAATTTTGATGATATACTAAACAAGTATTAATTAAAATAATTCTTATGCATCAATTAAATCTAGCAAAAGTAATAAGAAAATCAAGGATAAACTAGCAATCGCACCTTGGTGTGCAATGGGTACGCCAAAGAAATGTGGAAAGTCATCTGGAAAAAAATTGATCTTTTTTAAATGATTTGTATTACATGAGATCATTTGGCATGTCATTTAGCAAATAATGTTTGTGCAACAAAGGTTTCAATGGAGAAGCGATAGCTTCAAATCAACTATGCATTCTTTTATAGGGATCCAAGCACAATGAAACAAAACCTCTTTGTAAGATTTTCTTTAATAAAAAAAAATAACAATTACATACATAAAAAATCATTCTTACAAAAAATGTCAAAATAAGTAACATTTATTTATTTTAAAAACATTTAATGAATGACTTTAGTAAAGCAAAAAAATGAAAAATCATTATTTAAAAAAATGTTTACATTGTTTTTCCTACAAATCCATAAAAGAAGCCAAACTCGTTACAATAGTACTATCATTACAATAGTATGCCTAACAACAAGTACTAATAAGAACAAAAAAATAAGGGAACATATATAAGAGCACAAACAATGAATGAATATAAGAAAAAATAAGAACATGGGTGAAAAAATATAAGACTATATAGAAAAAAACTAAATGAAATCAAACTTACAATTAAATTATAAATAGAAAATGTAAAAATAGAATAAAAATTATAACAAATAATAAGTAAGAGAACAAAAATAAAAAAATATATATGAGAGAAGCTATATAATAGAACATAAAAGGACAAATAAGAAATATATATTTAATAAGAGAAATTGTAAGAAAACAAAAACGAAAAAATATAAAATTAAAAGTATAAGAACAAATATAAATAAAGGGCATATATAAGAACATGTAAAAAATAAACAAATATATAAGAAAATGCATATATAAGAATATAAACAAGAACATATATATAAATAAAGAAATGTAAAAAAAATACAAACAAATTTAAATAAACATTAAAATAAAATAAATGAAAATATAAGAAAATATAAAAGAACATAAAATAAAAACACAAGAACACAAGCAAAGAATCATTTTAACTTAATAATTTACAGCAATCAAAGCCTTCGAATCACAATATTTGTTGTATAGGGGAGAGGGGCCCATAGTGGAGCGGGGTCCAATAGTGGGGATAGAAGTAATCCTCAGTGGGCCTCATAGTGGAGCACCTTAATATCCAATTGTAAAACACTTTTTATCCATAAAGTACACAAACTGACAAATCATGTGGTGCCACATTAGCACACCAATAAAACATGACTTAGTGCACCACTATCGGTCTCACTTTTTGTTTGGGATTTTTTAGATACCTCAACAAAAATCAGGTTGATGTGGCATCATATTTGATGATGTGACCCTAAAACGAAATATAGAAACACATGAGTTGCCAAATAAACTATTGTACAAAATTGGAAGTGATTTGAAATTTCTACATAAGGTTTTGAGAAACGCGAAGTTAGGGTGCTCCACTATGGACCCCTCTCCCCTATTTGCTTTTCTTTTCATCATAACAACAAAATAATATTTTCATTTATGACAATCTTTTCTTTATAAAGGCAAAGCCTTCAAATCACAAGTCTATTTTTTTATTTTTATACCGACTTAAACTTTAATAAAGAAGAGATTACATGAGAGAGAGAATTTATGGGAAAGTTATTAAAAAATATTTTTATCAATATCACCTAATTTGTATTGTTAGGTTGTTTATTCATGATTCATTTTAAGTTAAACTAGCAATCGCACCTTGGTGTGCAATGGGTACACAAAGAAGTGTGGAAGGTCAATTAGAGAATATTTTGGTTTATTTTTCATACATTTGTGTAGCATACATGAGATCAATTGGTAGGCTATTTAGAAAATGATGTTGTTTGTGCAACAAAGGTGTCAATGGAGAAGTGATAGCTTCAAATAAAATATGCATCTACTTATAGGGATTCAAACACAACTAAAAGAAAACCTCAAAATTAGGAAGGTAATAAGGCTTCATTACCAATAGGTTCATGTTATGTTCTCAATAGGGAGAGAGGGAGATATGGGGATAGAAAGAGGGAGAGATTAGGGGGAAGAGAGAAACAAATAGAGAGGTAAGGAGAAAAAGATTGAGAGGAAGTTAGAGATGGAGGAGAGGGATAGGGAGAGAAGGAGAGGGAGAGATAAAGAGAGAGTACAAAAGGATAGATAGAGATGGAAGAGATAAATATATAGAGATGGGGAGAAAGGGAGAGATAGAAATATAAAGATAGAGGGATAGAGAGATATGGATAGATAATGAGATAGAGAGAGAGGGAGATATGTAAGAATTTAAATATGGAGGAGGAGGAAAGGAGAGAGTGTGGTGGAGAGGGGGGGGGTAGGAGAAATAGAGAGTGGTGGAAGGAGAGGGAGAGGAATGGAAAGATAGTGGAGAGAGAGAGACAAAGATAAATATGTGGAAGGAGGGGTGGAAGGAGATAAATAAAAGAAGGAAGGAGAGAGAGAGAGAGAGAGAGAGAGAGAGAGAGAGAGATAACAATGACACAAATAAAGATGAAGAGGGAGAGATAGGAAGATAGAAATAGAGGGGGAAAAAGTGAGAGATAAGGGAGGTGATATAAAAAATTAATAGAGAGGGAGAGAGATATAGATAAAGATAGAGATGAAGATAGGGAGGGAGAAACAATGAGTGTGTGTGTGAGAGAGAGTGAAAGAGATAAAGATATATAGATAAGGAAGGAGAAACAAGGAGTGTGTGTGTTTGAGTGAGAGAGATGTTGAGATATATATAGAGAGGGAGAGATGTATAATAGATAGAGATGGAGGGAGAAAGGGAGAGAAATAGAGAGAGGATAAAGAAGTTTATTGATATAGAAATAGAGAGTGATAGGGAGAGAGGGAGAGATATGGATAGAAAGAGGAAGAGATAGAGAGTGTTACACCCGTTTCATAGTTACCGAGTTACTTTTACCATTATGAGTGAAAATGTTGATAAATGTAAATTGTGACTTTAATATGTTTGTTAGGTGAATGAAATATGCAAATATACAATAAGATGTTATTGATTTCAAAATAATGAATATGTTTTGAATTGTTGGAATGCTAGGTATTGCAATGTGAAAATTCTAATGCTTTGTTGATACAAATGTTTTATGATGCAAATGGATTAATTTTGAGCATCTAACTACCTTGGTGTTGTACTAAGTTGGATGCAGGGATAGATTCTATCCTCTGGAGGGGAGGGGAAGTATCACTCAGGAGAAGTGATCAGTCAGGTAACCCTAAACGAGCCTAATTTAGTTTTCACACACACTTCTTATAGGTCAAGTTGAGTTGAGTTGGCTTGAGAATTGGTAGGTAACCTTCAGTCTTGTTTGTGCATGATTTTGAAGGGGTTATGATCTCATTTTGTGGATGTTCTTGATTGGGGTTTCCTGATTAAGTCTTCATATCAAATGAAAGATCTTCTTCTTTATGTGTTCATACTTGGGTGTTAGTCGATAAGGTATATACCTGGAATGTATAAGTATATATGTGCATGTCTTCGATAACCCATATGCATGGGAGTACCGATTGGATAAATGTGACATATACATATATACATATGCACTTCATGCATCTATGTTGATTGACGAATATGCGGGGATTATATGTGCCTGAGTATGGATGTTAAAATAATGTTATATACATATATATGCATATAATATATAACATATATGTATATTGTTACGTTAATGTAAACGTATATACATATATGTTAATATATGTATGTATGTATATATATATATATAAATGTATGACTATTTTATGATATGAATATATAAATGTATATACCTAATATATGGAGATATCAATATATGAATATATTATATAATATATTAAATATATATGTATGAGAATATAAATAAAAAAATACATATTGATAATATAAATATAAGCAATAGTGTATATAAGGGATTGGTGAATAATGATTATGTATATCAATGGCAATTGATGTATCAAATAGTCATGTGAATATAATCATATGTATATATTCATATATATATATATATGATAAATGCATATTGTTTTATATAATATATGAGTGCTTTGAATTGAGACTAAATGCATGGTAAGACGTTGCCTTTTAAAGGTTGTACATATACTAGCACTTGCACCAGAAGGGGTGAAAGAGTTACGCCGATAGAAAAATATATGTAATTAAAATCTAAACATAATCAAATCCAACTAATAGAACCTACAAATAAGGGAATAGCCTACACATACTTTACAGCGGAAGGATAAAAAATGATTCAAATGCATATATTCATTTTTCAGTTCCAAAAGTTGTATGGAGATTATCCACTAGTGAGTGTGTTGTTGCTCTCTTACCCTTCATTATGATTTTGATTATGTTTAAAAGGAAACACATGATTTTTTAAGTCTTATTTTAATTGCATCATAACTGCAAAATAAAAACCTGTCAAAAAATTATGAACCATATATTTTAGTACAAAATAGGACATTAAGAACTATAGGGATTGGTGAAGACAAACAAAAGGGGGAAGCCGGTACACAACTTAAAAAGTGAAAGAAAGCTTGCTAAACAATATTTTGAGGTAACACGATTTGCAGGTAGAAAACAATCCTCTGAACTATTGATTCAGCCAATGAATGACATTACCCCTGTAATTCCACTTAATTGAAAAATTGTCATTTCCTGTTGATTCACCTAATGACTGCCATTACACTTGCAGAGTTTACATTTGAATTAGAGCACATAGGCGCCCAGGGTACTGTCAACTATGACCTTACCACCACCTCAATTTAAATGACACCTATCTTTGGGATGGAAAGGTGTTATGTAATCTGGCTTTGTATACTTTTTGTTTGTTAACATTTTAACAGATATTTTGCTAGTAGTATAATATTTGTCTTTTAGAACAACTTCTTTTCATACACATAGCTACATGAACTTGTGCTGGCAACATTTTATATCTTGTTACATTCAAACAAACTTACCTTTTTTATTTCTTTGTGATGGGGAGAGAGAGAGTTCAAATCAGGAGGGACATTTAATAATACAACGTGAATGGGAAGGTTGAGTAACAAAATTTTGTGATGCTAAACCATTCTCCTAATGGCTAGCCTGACAAGTGCATGAGAGGTTTAGTTTCAAGTCATTTAGAATGTTGAGTTGATGTTGGTCACATGTCTTTGAGTCTTGGGATTAGAAGATCTAAATGGCGTGTGACACAACTTTGACATTGTATTTTTCGTTGTTCTATGGAGAAAATGGGATTTCACCTTGCTTATCCTAATAAGCATGAGGCAACATCTGATCCCTGAGCCTTAGCAGCCCAAAAATAAATACTTCCTTGTGAAAAAATACTCAAGAACCAAACATTTTTTATATCCTCACAGAGGTTCAGATTCTTGAAAAGAGCATGAAATTCATAATATTCACTATTCAGGGCCCATATTTTAGTGGTGAATAGATTTTTAGGTATCTAATTGAGTCAGTGCCCAGTTTTGTAAGGAAAGCCAACTTGTTGGTTATGCAAAGGTGATAGTATTGATAGTAGGTATATTTTAGAATGTTGGGTGATGCTGCTATAGGCTGCAATTTCTGTGTCATTGGATTGTCTTCCACTTTTAACATGTGCATATACCCCAATGGATTATTTTCACTGTGTCTGATCATTCAAGTTGGGCCTCTGAATTATTTGATATGAATTGTCAAGCTTGCAATTAGAACACAATATATATAGGAAGGATGTAAGATTTCGTCAAGAGTTTATAAAAGATATTTGAAGTGCATTTAAATGTATTTGACTCGGTCATAAAATAGCAAACACAAAAAGCATGAAAGAAGGTTTAGGTGGCGTCAAATTATGGAAATTGCATTGTATTAGAAGTCTAATTTGTAAAGCTTTGTCCAACAATAGAAGAGAAAGTAAAATGGAGAACAAGTCAAGTAGAAGTGGCATGATATGAGTCGACCTATTTGATCTTTCACCTTGCTAAGTATTAAGTTTTAATGCTACCACCAATTGGGATTAGTTGTTGAGTCGATCCTATGAGTTGAGAAGTGTCATTTAGCATAGCTTGTTTGTAGGCAACAAAATCTCGTATTTTTGTATAAATAAGGGAGAGGAATACACTTGCAATATATTGTTAATTTCTTGAGTTATTCTTAATATTTGAACAAAGAGTCTTTTGTGAGGAAAATTGTGAGAGTTTAGTGCGAGGTAATACTAAGAAAGTGGGGTTGGATAGATAGAGAAGAGTTGCAAGCTGATCTTGAAAGGGACTAAGCTAGGAAATCTAGTCTAATCGGTTAGAGTAATTGCATTTAAAGGCATGAGGATTCTACTCTCTTGTATTTTGATTATTAGGGAAATATTGTATGCATTGTTGTTTTAGTTGGAAAAGTAGAAAGTTAATTTGATAGAGAAAAGATAGTTTGTTAAAAGAAAGGAAAGAAATATTGTGTTGTTAAGGCTTTTATGAGTGTTTCTATGTACTCCATATTAAAGAGTGGAGGTATTACTATTACAAAAGAAGGAGCCTATATAGCTTATTTAGTTATTTATTACTAAGTTATTTGTGTAGTTGAGTCATAAGAGCTTGATTATTCTTGAATGATCACTTGATCGTTTCTTTACTTGATATTGATCGAAAACCTAGGTCGAGAATAACCTAGTGGGTTGGGATATTTACTTGATTATTGATTGATACCATAGCACATAGGTTGACATTAACCTACATGATCATACTAATCATTGATTGTTGATTTTATCCAGGGATTAGGGTAAACTAAGGTTGAGATTTACCTTTTTGATTAAGTTGATCACTTAAATTTGTAAATTACTATTTGATTGGAGCCATAGGTTGAATTACCCTATTAAGTTGGAATTGTTACTTGATTGGTTGTTTTACACTCTTGATATGAAGTCATTTTATTGACATGAATCTACTTTTGAATAGCCTTTTTAATTGATGAAATTGTATTATTGAATTAAGGGTCCTTTACTATTGAGACTATACTTCTAATTGAGTAATTTATTGATTTGATTATTCTTTTGTTTGAGGCCACTTATTGTTGAGGTTGTACCTTTGAACTAAGCTCATTTATTAACAAGGATATACTTTTGAATCATTTTTTGATGTGATATGTTCTTGAGTGGAGTCATTTTATGATGAGTATTTATTCTATGATAAAAGGAATCTTATGTAGCTATATTATAGAATATGAAGTTATTCGTAAGATAGAGCCATGAGAAGTTCATAGGTTAATCCTAGGGTTAGATTTACCCAATGAAGGTAATAACTTATGTATGGCGATTACTTGGTAGATATGTTATAGTCTTATAAAGGAAATAGGTTGTTCCTGGGGTTAAAGATTACCTTAAGAAGGGAATTACCTATGCATAGTATAATAAAAGAAATAGGTTATTCCTGGGGTTAAAGATTACCTTAAGAAGGGAATTTCCTATGCATAGTATATGAATGGTCAATAACCAAATTGAGCTAGGGTAGTGGGTGAAGAGATGACACTTTTATATGAAATTTTGGCCAAAGTAGTGTAAGTAGCCACTGTTTACATTGCCAGTTCACTGTGATCCAGTATAACATTCTAGTCTAGGATTTTCATACTCGTAGTAGTAGCTACCATATGATTAGGTTCTAGTTTGTAGGACACAACACTGAGCTCATAAAGGCTATTTGTTATGGGGTTTATCCAACCAATTTATCCAACAAATCTCTTCCTTGAAGGGTAAGGCCATCTTGCCATATGTGGCAGATGTGCGGGGGACCACATTTGAGTCCTTGGTTAGCGGAAAAGTGCTTGAGTGATGCTTCTCCTCATTAGTTAGCGATTGAGATTTGAGGGGAATTTCTTGGACCATTAGTTACTATTGTTAATGAAGCTCAAAGAAGATATGTATGTATCCTTATATCCATTCTATGGAAATTTGTAATGAAAGAAATGTTATCTTGAGATTTTATATAAGTCATTATTTTGGAAGGATTGTAATATTCAATTATAATGAAAATGGAAAGCTTGGAATATATGTTATTTCAGATGTGCATATAGTCTTTGAATTGCAAGAAAAAAATTATTGCTATGAGTTTTGAACATAGATTATTTACTTGAGGTTAAAATATAGCAAATTTACTTTCATAGAACAATTGGCATGTTATAGAGAGATATATAGTGGGAAAGATAGAGGGAAAAGAGAGAAAGAAATGTAAGGAGAGGTAAGGAGATATATATATATATATATATAGAGAGAGAGAGAGAGAGAAGGGGGGAGATAGAAATAGAGATAAAAAGAGGGGGACACAGAGAGAGGGAGAGATGGAGGGATAGAAATATAGAGATAGGAAGTTATATAAAGAGAGGTAGAGAGAGGGAGATATATAGATAGAGATAGGGAGAGATACATATGGGGAGATATTATAGAGATATATGGAAGAGAAAGAGAGATATCTATTTATATCTTTATCTCCCTCTCTATCTTTATTATTTTTTATTATCTCTCAATCTCTCTCTTCGTCTCTTCTTTATTTCTCTCTATATTTATTTTTGCTTCTCTCTTCCTCTATCTCTCTTGCATTTCTTCTATCTGTTTCCATCTCCCTATCTTTCTCTCCTTACTCTTTTTTCTATCCCCATTTACCTCCTCCCTCTCTCCCCCTTTCCCTCTTTATCTCTTGATCTCTCAACCTATATCTATATCTTTTACTCCTATTTCTTTTTATCTCTCTATCTCTCTCTTTATTTATGTATCTTCCTCTCTATCTCTTTGTCCCTTCATACTCATTCCTTTATATCTATACCTCTATTTTTGTATCTCTATCTCTCTCTTTCTTTTTGTATATCTTTGTCTCCCTCTCTATTTCTCTCTCTTTGTTTTCTTTCTCTATTTATTTTCCTCTTAAGTGTGCAATGGATACACTAAAGAGGTTTTAAAGGTGAATTATCGTATCCTTAACCACATTACATGCTACCCCAATCATAACTCCTTGGGGCGTGCTATACTTGGATTGTTGACATGAATTGACTAATCAAAAGTTACCTTCTCTCTCTCACTCTATAAATTATAATTTATATTTTAAGTTTAAAATTCATTTTATTATATAAATTATAACAAAAATCTAAAATATAACTATTCTACAATAATTAAAGTTTTAATAAGATAAATAGTTATAAATTAAATTAATTTGATATTTTTTAATTATTATTTATAATTTCATAAAAATACATAAATAATAAAAATAAATTTCAAACCTAAATTTAAATTAAAAACTAAAATAAAATAAACTAAATGGAAAGTCAAAATATATCAAAATCCAAATAGTAATAAACATAAAAATTTTACAAAATTAATAACAAATAATAAACTGATTAAGTTAATAAATGATTAAATAATTTTTTATTTTTTTTTAATTTATTAGAATTAAAATATTAATAAAATATGTACTTAAAAAATATAATTAATATATTAAATAATATTAAAATAAACTCAATATTAATAAATAAAAAAATATCAAACATTATTAAATAAACTAAATTTTAGAAACTAAAACTATATTTCAAATAAAACATTAAAAATAAATTATATTAAAATTGTTAAAAGTAAAATTCTA
>VDFB02327478.1:0-47702 GCA_007258455.2 Sequoia sempervirens
AATCTTGAATGCTACAAAAATATTCTATAAATCTACCCTTGAATGCCTTAGAAATTCTCTTGAATATTCTTGTGAAATTATTCTTGATTGCTTATGAAATTCTAGCTTCTTACAAGAAATTATATGAAATAACCCTGCATTTTTACTTGTTTATTCCAACTTTCTTAAAATTACAACACTACAAGCCAACATTAGATCTAGGGTAATAAAATCTTGCCAATAATTTGACTTAAAAAAGGTCCTAGTTAAAGTGAGACTCATATGCTAGTTGGGCATATGAGTCCTAGTGGCTTAAAATGATGACACAAAATCCAAGAACTGTCTTGATTAATGTAATGTTTAAAATTAGGTCTTGAGACCTAGGTGGGACTCATATGCCCGAGGTGGCATATGAGTCCTAATCCTAGATCACGAGATTAGGAACACCTAACCAAAAACATTGAATTACAATTGGTTATTTCTTAAATGTCGAGATCAACCATAGGAAAATGTATTTAACTAGGCTTGTGGATGCAAAATAGGACCAATTAAGGAATAAACAATCCTAATGAATGAATAAATCCCTAGATTAGTGTGCATGTGTAAAAATAAACTTTATGATACCCTAAATAAGGCATTATTAAGTCCATTTTATTAAGAAGATTCCTAAGCTTAATGTGAATGTGTAAAAAAATTTATAAAACTAAATCAAGGCATAATTAAGTTCAAATTATTCCCAAATCAAATGTGAAAAAGGGATACTTTTTTTGACACTACAATATATATATGCACATATATATGTACATATATATATGTTCATATAGATATATGTACATATATATAAGTACATATATTTGTGTGTGTACTACCCATAATTGTCTCAAAATTATATTTTCCTTAAGTCATAATTTAATTAAATTTGGAGTATTTAAATGGACCCACATTAACTATGTTTAAATTTAGAAATGTATTAAATATTTCCCAAAATCATTTCAATGTAGAAAATTCCCCACTCATTCAGGTGGCCAAGGTGACACAACATTTAAAACTCCTTTAAAACTCCATAATTCAGGAGAGTCCCTACCATGTGTTTATCATCTATTATTTTTATTTTTTAAGTTTTTTTCTTTCTTAATTGATTTGAGAACTAGGTGATCCCTTAATTCAAGAAAGTATAAGAAATATCCTTTTTTGGAAAATACATAGGATCAATTATAAACATTGATTGTATTATTTGATGATTACATTTTCATTTATAGAGTGGTACAAAGGAAGTGGTTGAACGGAGGTAGTTGAATAATTGAATACATACAGTTCTAATGTAATACACCAACATTCCCTTACTTATTACATTATTCCTACAAATGGAACCGATGTTAAGGGACCCCCCTTAAGGTTTCCATAACAAAACTTGCTAACTAATTTAAAATATATATACATCTTTGTAAATATATTACTTTAAGGAACAAATCCTAAATCAGGTGGAACTCCATCAAGTTGCCTCATGACCGTGAAAATGGTGTAGCCCCTAGCTGAATTCTTGAGTTATTCCTCCCATGAACTCTTGAATCATAGGTTCCTCAATTATTTGACAATAATCCATATTGAGCTCTCCAAACACATGGTCCCATCAAGTTGTCTAATGACCCTTAGAAGGGTATAATTCTTGATCACAACCCCATAAACTCGCTTGATAACCATCCATATTGGGCTCTACACAAAACCCCTTACCCATCTCCAAAAACAAAACTTCACAATATATGTATTCTTCAAATATGTTAGCAACAATAAGAAAAAGAAAAAAATTAATGCCAAAAATGCTTCTGATGCAAACCATCATCTAAAAGTGAGAATATAACTCGAGATGATAGAAATTCTTCCATCCTTCGGTGCCACTATCCTCCAATATGACCATGTTACACTTTATCCATTTAATTATTTGGACGAGTCTTTGGATGACTTGTCATGTGTAACAAAGATGGCTCCAAATACATAACTTTCTTTGAAATATGTGTAGCCATGATTAAAAGATAACAATGTCAATTTCAACCAATAATAAACCCATACACTAGTAAACGTTATACCTCCATAAACACACCTTTATTTTTCTTATCACTCCAATATATTCAATATTTAAAACAATAATTCTAAAATAACAAATCTCACACAATAATATAATGAGCTCATTATAAAATCCATTTCTTTGAATCACTAATCAATTTTCAAATTTGACCGTGAAAACTCAAATTACCCATGAAAATTTGTAATAAAATCTTATGTAATTCACCACACACCATAATTGCATCAAAAGAAAAATATTTTTATGGAAGAACCTCCTTAAATATCTTTTGTAGGTGTTTCAACTGCTTGTTAATAGCTTATAGCCAACATAAGAAAGAATTTATAATCATTGGAATAAAGACAAGGTTCTCATCTATAGATGTTGTAGTGCATTAGAGATATATTCAATACCATTTCCCTAATCCTTGCAAGTTCATTTTCTTGGTGCCAACTCTCCTTGTACAATCAAACACTTTGTTCTAGCTCAAAGTTGATCTCTTCTCTCAAATAATGCCCTTCTTCTTGTTAGGTTTCAATGCACAGACATGGAATTGAAAGGAGCTCTTTCATTCCCATAATTCCTTCCACATATCTATCCTAGCCACAATTTGCATAGGCTATCTATCTCATTCTGTGTTGTAGATTCTTAAAAAAAAATAGAATTCACCAACAAAATGTTATGCTCTCCACATCTAACAATGAACTTCTTCTCACACCATGACAAGCACACAATAATCATATTGGTGTCATGATAGGTCTATTCCATGCCTTCTCTTTCTCTATAATCCAAACACATAGACACATAGATTTTACGGTACTCTAAAACCAAATGTTGGAAAATAGTAAGGATCAAGAATAAACATTGATCGTATTAATTGATGATTACATATGAATTTATAGAGTGGTAAAAATGAAGTAGTTTAACAAAGGTAGTTAAGTAACTAAATACTTACAGTTATAATGCAATATGACAACATCCTTATCACACATCACTCATCTTATATGGGATGTTTCCTTCCCAAAACTAGCCATAATCCAAATACATCCTTTATTCCTTTTCACACCTGGGCATAAGATGTTATTATTGTATGCTATTTTATATTTTTTGTAATTTTCTTTTATTTATCCTTTTTATATTTTGATATTTATCTTGCTTTATGTTTTTCCCCATACTATGCCTAAACAAGGCCACCACAATCATTTCATATCTCGGTGTGATTTAAATGATATATATTGGGGTAAGGTCTATTGTTTTTGTGTGTAATGTTTTATGGTTGTCTCATCATAGATCCATCAAGAGTGTTAGAAACCTTATGAGTGTTGAGGTGTCCTAACTCTCTAATTATTTTCTTGAGAGTTAATCCACACATTGGATACATTGTCACCTTGGTCTTATATACCCTAGTTCATAACATCCATTGTTAAATTAAATAAAGGTTTTTAATATTAAAATAATCATAATGCATCCTCATCATTTCATAAATACTCATATTTCTTATATACATCTTTTAATCTTTTTCTTTCATACTTTCCATCTTTCATCTAACATTTTCTTAACATATCTTCTTTCAAGAGATTACCCATGTAATTTATGAATATATAATATCTCAAGGGAGAATCAATCGTGATCATCTCAATCATCTCATTTTTTCTTCTTTTTTTTTAATTTATTACCTAATTTGGGCATGCCATCATCATCTTCATCTTCTCTTTTTTTTTCTTCTTAACTGCTTAAATTATTTTCTTTGAAATTGAACATTACTTCAAAGAATGGAAAAATGTAGACACTAAAAATATTCCTCTTATCATCAAAATTAATTCATTACCATTTATTAAATATTCGTTATGCATTAATCATGAATCATTTGTTATCCATTAAATACCATTTATTATCAAATATAATTTCTCTACTTATCACATCGTTATTAATATTCATTTAATAAATTACCATTATCTATTTGATTAAATAATATTTTATTAATTAACTAAATTAGAACTAATTTCCATTTTCAAATCATCAATTAACACTTTCTTCCAACATTAGTTAAATTTGATTCATTTTAGAAACTTCTTTTTCATATATCAATCAAATCGGTCTTCAAATAAAAAACTTGTTGTTTGAACACATTCATCCAACTATTGAAATAAAAAAATAATACATCTCATCAATTTTAAATAAAAATTCTCAAATGGCATTTTATTTGACACTACAATAAGTTTAGTTAATTCATGTCTTTATTCTTATCTTCATCTTTCATTTTATTTTTCCTAAGTTGAAAGTCTATAAATTCAACCATTCCTTCATCAATTTGATATCTCACATCTTAATGTAATTCTATTATGCCAAAATAAATCATCAATCCAATTGGTATTATACTACTGAGATTTACAATCGACATCCAAAGATAAAGCAACGTCATCTTTTTGAAGTTTTCATTTATTGGGATTTGTAAATTAGAATTATATTTGATTTTAGTTTATGTAATTGAGTCTTAATTTATTATTTTCAAATTTCAATACTTAAAATCCCCCTTATCAATTTCCATGGAGTCATGAGAGATGGATTTTATTATACCCCTCTGATTTTTTGTGTTTGAATTCTTGAATAGAGGAATGTTGTTCTGATATTGTTGTACAAATGTAGTTGTATGATGTTAATGTGTTGTGTTAGGATCAAATTGATTTTATTGCGAGAAATAGAGATTTTTTATTTTATTTCTCCCTAATTTGGACCTTGAATAAGGTTCTTGTGATGTAATAATATGGAGTTCCTATGGGAGTTATATTGTGATGTTATGTGTGAGAGGAGAATTTGCAATCACAAACAATAGATACAATATACCAAATTAGCCATTGTTAGCAAACTCAAATAAACCACTCCCTATGGAATTGTTGATAAAAAATAGAAGAGAAAACATGAAGTAAGCCATGCAACATAACCAACTAAATTGGTAAATCTAATCTAAATTGACCAAACCATCATCCCATAGGGGGATTGGTGCTCCTTTGGTGTGAAAAGAGAGCCCTTTCCCAACCTCTTTTGATAAGCTTCCAAAATGGTGAAGATGCAAAGATGATGAGTGATGAAGTGCAAGATGAATATGCCTATATTGAGAATGTTGAGATTGTGG
Source organism: Sequoia sempervirens (assembly GCA_007258455.2). Lineage (NCBI taxonomy): Eukaryota > Viridiplantae > Streptophyta > Pinopsida > Cupressales > Cupressaceae > Sequoia > Sequoia sempervirens. The sequence continues at coordinate 5,172 of VDFB02327478.1, forward strand.
ATGAATTGTCGAGTATAAGTGCCTTGTATTTATAGGTTGAAGCTTTGAAAAATGGAGTGATGAGAGGAATGTGGGACTAAAGAAGAGCCACTGATACTGTGACACTTGTCACATGGCTAGTGGAGGAAGGTGGAGCACATTTTGAAGAATGTGCATCACTAATGTATGTAGTTGAGGATTTGAGAGGTGTAAGAGACATTAATGCACTTGTAAGAAGAATTAAATGAATATGGTTGAATGTTTTGGAGAGAAATGGTTTGGGAAAGAAATTCAAATAAGTGGGGTAAATGAAGGAATATTCCTTGGGAATATGCCTTGGTGAGGGAAAATAAGGTATTTAGTTAATTAAAGAAATTTATTTTCATGTGCAACTAGGGTAGTTGACCATGGGTCTTCTTTGACCAAAAGTGAGTCAAAAGCTAGAGAAAATGAGGGATTAGTATTAGGAGTTAATTAATTTAGGATTAATTAACTTGGATGAAATTAGTTGATTTATGACATTTAATTTAAATGTTTGGTTTTATTTAAATCAAATGAGAGGATGTTAGAACATTAGGATTTTAATTAAATATATTGATTTATTTAATTAAAGAAGATGACATTAGTTAGCAGAAAGTTAATTAATCAAATAAACTTAGTTACTTGATTAATAACATAAGTAAAGTTGATTTGAGCATCTACATGTTTCCCCTCTTTGAAGCAACATAATTGTTGCAGCTGCTCAATGAATGATGTTGCCAAGATCAAAATTCAAAAAAAAAAAAAATTGGATTCCCCACTATTGCCTCGACGGAATGAAGCATGCCAATACATTTCCCCCTCAAGAGATCGGGAAAAAAATCCAATTTCTAGGGTTGATCTCACAACAAATATGCTTTATGGATGTATGAATGGTTATGATGATGATGCAAATGAGATGGATTAATATATTTAGAATAATGAATCTATATTATCCTAAGCAACTTAAATGATAATGAAATGCATGTGAGATGGATGATGTTTCCTATTGTAATGATATGCATGATTATGGAAGATGAGTATGATGACATCTTATGAATGTAGGATGGATGCATGGCATGAAAAATGATAAAAGAATGAAAGGGATCAACCCTTGATTCTAAGAAGATGCAAAATTATAACAAGTCTATGAGTTGTCAAGACTTTATTAGATATGAAAATGAATGATGATGATGTATTTCTTATTCACGGATTAGGGATATAAAGAGCATAACTTCCCTTATGTTTGATAACCATGGATGTGAAAATCTACAAATGGTTAAAATCCTAACACACAAACCATGCTTAGTATTTTAAAACACAGCCAACAGTCAACATGCTTCATGATGCAATCAAAACAACAAAGGATTAGATAAACTAGTTGAAAGCATATAATAAAACATGAAGTAAATTATCTCATATTGGATTGGTGCTTCTATGGAAAGAATCCCTTTCCCAATCCTTTGCTAAGCTCAATGATGAAACTGATATGAAGACACTATGAAGATGGGAAAAATCAGTTCTAAATTGAAGGGAATGACTTTGCATGGTTTTTGTGGATGATTTGTTGAAGAATGATGCCTCTATTTGTAGATTATCAAATTTTAAGAGTGCTCAAGAGGGAGAAATGTGGGATCAAAAACAAGCCAATGAAAAGAGGTCACTTGTCAACTTGTGATAGGTTGGAGGATGAGCACATTTTTGTCAATTTGCCAAAGAGAGGGAGATTCAAATTTGAAATTATGAGTTAAATGCTAACTTTGACCTTTGCAAGGGACATGTAAGAGATATGTAAGACCTATTAAATGCCTTCTTGGATGTACATTTCAACTTGCTTTTTGAATTCAAACTTGAGGTAATATTCCTCAAGGATTCCATGTTGATGGAAAATGCTAATTTTATAAATGAATTAAAATGATTTATTGGTGCAAGTGGAAAAAGCTAGAGGATGTGATGGAATTAGGATTAGATTGGCTTAGGTGATGATTACTTGATTTTGACTCATTAGACTTGAATATTTTGATTTATTTAAATCAAGAAGGAGGAATATGACTTAAGATTTAATTAAATAAAGTCATGATTTATTTAATCAAAGAGGGAATGATAGGCTTAAATTAGATAAAGTTAATTTATTCAATTAAGGTGGATAATCATTAGAGATTAAATGAACCCGATTTGCCTAATGAATGGATTTAATGAACTTGATTAATTTTATTAGTAGATGAATGTGAACTTGGTTTACTTGATGAATGGACCTAACTAAATGCATGATGCTAATTTTGTATGTATACAATAATACACATAGATATGACACATCAAGGTATAGACAACCAAGATGTCATGGTATCTAGTGCAATGGAATTTGACTCACCAAACATATAGGAGTATCCTTGTTCATACTTGACATATGAAAGCTTGTTAGAGTGTAATTCAATCATTTCAAACATCTCAGACCAAAGAACAAAAAGGAAAAACCTCCTAATGTAATAGTCAACAAGATATCCAAAGCATCCTCCCTACACACCAAACAAAATTAGCATGACCAAGGTTATATTACAAGAATATCTAGCAAGCACAATAGACAAAGGATAATGATAAATTCCTCATTCCTTTCTCTCTAAATTATTTTGATTAGACATCATTGAGAGGTCATTAGAATGAGCAGAATAAGATAAATCAAAAGAAAAGATCAAGTAAACAAATAAGATCAATGAGTGATTATTGTGGGAGAAGTGAAATGAGATGGATGGATTTTTCCAAATATTTGGATGTTTTTGATGTTTTTGCAATGTTTTGAGGTTGATTTTGGGTTTCAGGTTATTTAAATGTTTTTTTGGTTTTTGTGTCTCAAGGGCTGATCAAAGATTAGCCTTCCCTATGTTTCAGCTCAGAGACAATGTAGTTCAGATTCCATGTTTTTGACTTTTTTGACTTTTTGATCTTGTGGACGTCAAATTATCCATTTGCTCAAAACACACATTAGTATTGTCATTTAAAACAAAACAAAACAAAATCATCCCTATGAAATAATGAAACAAGTTAATCATGCAATGAAAGGAATCAACGAAACTAAACAAATCATATACAAAACATGATCCAACTTAATCTCATAGTGGATTGGTGCTTCTATGGAAAGAAGTCCTTTCGCAATCCTTTGCTAAGCTCCATGATTAAGATGATTTGAAAATGCTATGAAGATGGGAAAAATTATCTCTCAATTGAAAAGAATAACTTTGCATGAAGGTCGTGGATGAGTTGATGAGGAATGGAGCCTCTATTTAAAGATTTTCAAGTTGAAGATTGCTTATGAGAGAGCAATGTTGGATAAATATTTGGCCAATGAGATGAATCTACTTGTAAACTTGTGATTGGTTGAGGAATGTGAAAGTTTTGGCAAATGTGCCCAAGAGAGGGAGATTCAAATTTTAATTTGAGATTTAAATGCTAATTTTGACCTTTGCAAGGATCATGTAAGAGACATGTAAAACCTATTAAGTGCATTATTGGATGTACATTTCAACTTGCTTTTGAATTCAAATTTGAGGGAATATTCCTAAACAATGCTTTGTTGAGGGAAAAATGCTGATTTTATAAATCAATAAATTGATTTATTGTTGCAAGTGGGAAAAGCTAGAGGATGTGATGGGTGGTTAGATTAGATTAATTAGGATTAGATTAGCTTAGATGATGATTAGGGATTTTGACCCATTTGACTTAAATATTTTGATTTATTTAAATAAAAAAGGGATGGAATATGCATTTGGATTTCAATTAAATGAATTTTGGTTTATTTAATTAAAAGGTTGATGTGAGATGTAAATTAAACAAAATTGATTTATTTAATTTAAATGAATAACCTTAGGATTGAATTAAATACACCTAATTTACTTGGTGAATGGATTTGATGAGCTTGATTTATTTAATGAGTGGATGAATATGAGCTAAGTGCATAATGCTAATTTCACATGTCTACATTTTCCCCTCTTTAAAGCAATGTACTTGTTGCATTGGTTCAAAGAATAAACTTGCCACGGTCAAAATTAAAAAAATTTCTAATTTTTTCGGATGCCCTAGGGAAAAGAAGTACAATAGTACATTGCCCCCTTGAGAGATCGAGCAAAAATATTCTATTTGATGGTTGATATCGTGATAAAGAGGTTCAAACTGGATGGTTATTGATGATGATGCAAATGAGATGGTTTTAAGATGCTTAGAATAACCAATCTATATTATCCTAAACAACTTAAATGATGATATAATGTGATGATGGATGAGATGGATGATGTGATATGATATGATTATGCAATGGATAATTTTATGAGGAGCTTAGACTAATAGATTTATAGTATGATGATGAGCATGTATGTGAGATGATATGAAGAATGTTGATGGTTTGTGGATGCAGGATGGATGCAATAGTGATGATGATTAACTAATCATGACATGATGTTTGTGTAGAAAAGAAGAAACCAGGTGATGACAAGAGGGTCCAACAAGTCCATGATTTGACAAGACTTTATTAGAGATAATGATGATTCGCTTATCAAGGATTGGGACTTTAAAAGGGTTACTTACCTTAAGTTTGATTACACATGTAGATACGATGCATAAAAGTATAAAGAACAAGGATGGAATTGTACCTAGTGTGATGGAATTTGACTCAACAAATAGATAGGAGTATTATTGTTCACACTTGACATACAAAAACCTTTCTAGGACATACCTAACAAAGAAAGTATTTGCCAAGTTATATTACAAGAATGTCCAACAAGCAAAACAGACAAAAAGATAATGATCGTTTCCCCATTCCTATCTCTCTAAATCCTTCATTCGGATATCATCGAGAGGTCCTTGGAATGAATGCAATAAGATAAATCAAAAGAAAAGATCAAGTATGCAAACAAGTCAATGTTCTTCATACCTCTAGCCAAATGGATGTGTTTTGATAGGATAAGAATCCAATGTGATATCCAAAATGATGCCCATTGTCGGAACGATATATGATCCTAGGACATGCATTGTATAGGATGATGATGGGTTGATAAGTTGATTGATAAGCTATTGATATAAGATTGATTGAAATTTTTGCAAATGATCAAGAGTTTTATTGTGCATTTAATGGTTTGTTGTTTTGATTTTGATTTTACGATTAAAGTTTGCTTCTACTGATTGATGTGATTGTTTATATTTGTTTTGCTAAAGGATGAAGGTGATGATCAATTTATTATGGATGAATGATTATTTTGAGTGTAAGTGAGATGAGATAGATGGATTTTTTCAAATATTTGGATGTTTTTGATGTTTTTCGAATGTTTTGAGGTTGTTTTTCGTATTTCTGATTTTTTGAAAGTTTTGAGGTTTTCTGAGATTTTATGAAAATTTTTGTGTTTTTGATGTCTCAGGGGCTGATCAAAGATTAGCCTTGGCTATGTTCAAGGCTTAGAGACAACGTAGTTCAGATACCATTTTTTTTTTTGACTTTTTGAGAATGTTTTTTGGATTTTGCAATGTTTTCCATGTTTTTGGATTTTTCAATGTTTTGGATGTTTTTGGATGTTTTTGATGTTTTGGATGTTTTTAGATTTTTCACATGATTTTGACGATTTGGATATGGATATGTGTGATGATATCAGTGCTGTTTTTTGGGTTTTTTGTTGAAAACAAACTTAAGGTTGATTGATTGGATCGATGGATTGATGATGACAACATTGGTGAGGATGCACAACAATGCAAGGATAGTGTTACACAACACAAGGATTTAGGATGGATATCCCAAGATGATGCAGGATTGATGATGATAACATCATCGAGGATACACAACAATGCAAGGATAGTGTTGAACAACACAAGGATTAGGATGGATATCCCAAGATGATGTGGGATTGATGATGATAAAACTATCGAGGATACACAATAATGCAAGGATTTGAATGATCAAGATTGATGATAATAGCATTGTTGAGGATGCACAACAATGCAAGGATAGTGTTAAGAAACACAATGATATCCTGAGATGATTTTTTTATTGGATTTGATTGATCATAATTGATGAAGCTTGATTTGGAACAAAATTTGTTCAAATTATTTGATGTGATATTGATGTGCAAATTAGATGCAACTGATATTGATTGTTTGGATTGATGTTCGATGAAAGATAGAGCCTGATAAGGAACATTTTCTCATCAAAATATGCCATGGGCAAGTGATTTGGATTTTGGCTCACAATTGCTTGACAATTTTGATTTCACATTTGCCAATGTTTGGATCACCACATAACTTGGAGGATATAGATGGAATTTCTTGCAATGTATGGAATGTATACCCCAATGTCTAGAAATGTATGGAATGTAGTGGGTGTATGTTAGGATAAGTGTATGCATGGATGGATATGGATTATCTTGTGATAAGATAAGGTATTTGGATAAAGAATATGCTCATTTGGATAATGCTTCATGGCTCAAATAATGTTAGATAGGATAGGATCAATGAAAATAACCCATTTCAAGATGCTTTACCATCAGCAAGCATAAAGCGTGCACCAAACTTTTTCAAGATCAAAATAACTTGGACTATGGATGCAGATGGATGAAAATGGATTGGATCAATGGTTTATGGATGAATGGATTTATTATGGCTAAGATGGATGGAATGTTGGATTTATTATGGATGGAATAAGATGCTTTTTCCTGAAGTGGTGCATGAAGATGCTTGATTCTACACATGACGCATGTTTTCCATATTTTCATCATAGTCTTGCCCAAAGTACCACACATGCAATTTTCACTAGAGGACGATTTTTCTCTTTACTATTTTCAATACTTTTTTCTGATTTTTTTGATTTTTTTGATTTTTTTGTTTTTCTGAAAGATTCATGCTGGCCCATCTGGTGGTGTTCATGTAGACACTTATGTCATAATGTGCCATCGGTATCCTACCTGAAGAAGTTTCTTTGCTAAGATACATGTAATTGAATGCAACTTTTGGGATTCCTAATCTGGTTCATTGATACTAGAGTTGACTTTGTCTTTGTGCATACATCGCGATAGAGTGCCTTCTAAATCCTTATGATGAAGGGTCGTTTCCAATACATGGTCAATGTAAGAATTGGATATCATGTGTGGAAGCATGGATGGAGTGTATTTAGGTATAAGAGATGGATTGGTTGATAGTTTGGAACCTTTGACTCTCCAAACATGGGAAGATGAGCAATGATGGGTGGATACGAAAGTGTGCATGGAATCAGGACCAATTGCTTGATACACTTTGTATGTCACTTGAAAAACCTGCTTTTTCTTTTGTGAAAATATTTGATGGATACTTTTCCCTTTTTTATTTTTCCCTATAGTTTCTTTGACTAATGGAGTTTGATAGGGATAATGTTTCTTTGTATTCTTTAGCATCCATATGTATTTGTTTTTTTTTATATACCTTTTAGCTTCTTTTGATTTGATAACATTCTTTGTGCTTTGATTCAAAACCTTCTTTTGATGTTGGTCCCAATTCATGGATGGGGTGATCGGTGGATGAAGATTCATGACATGGTTGGTTGTAGTATTGACATCGGTTTCATCATAAGGATTCTTCATGCTCCCTATATTGACATTTTCTTGAGAAATAGTTGCCCCTAGTATTGTGGAAGTAGTACCTTCATGCTTTGATTCTTCCTATTCTGAGATGTCTTGTTCAGTAAACATGCTCTAACAAATGACCACTATAGATGACATTGTTTCAATTTGCCATTCTACTAACTCTGGATTATACTATTATGTCTGACTTGTTTCCTTGAGTGGATAATGTTGGATATCTTTATTCATGATGTCCTTAGTTTGAATTTGTGATATATCTAATATTGTTGTTGACAACTCTGTTTTATTGTAGGAATCAATAACCTACTCTTTTTGTGCAATAATGTCAAGAACAAAGGAACCATGTTCTGAATGAAGATCATTTATGTGTCCATCCATAGAAACCATCTCATGGGTAGATGGATGAGTATGTGCATCTTGCATAGATATGAGAGTGTCCATTAGATCATTGTAGAATCTTGGGGTTACAAATTCTTGATTTTGAATGATTTCAGAGATGCTTTCAACATGCTTTGGATCAAGTTCTTGACATGGGTCAATTTCAAAGGAGGGATTGCTTACAAAGGGTTCTTGGATGTCATCATTACGAATGGGAAGTGGCTCAATATCCTCTTGATCTTTGAGTGGACTTATATCAATTGTTGAGTTGAGGATTCTTTCAACATCTATAACTATGAGGTCAAAGGGTGTCAACATGTTTTGGAAAGGACCATTGCTAGAACCTGGTGAAAGATTTTGATCATGCTTTGGAATAAATTCTTGAGATATGTCCTCTAACTCATAAGGAAATGTAGGGACATTTTCAACATGATCATTGGTCAATGGGTTGTAAATTATGTCAATCGGATCAAATAATTCTAACACTCCTTGAAAGAGATCACTAAAAAGTGGCTCTTGATGTATTGTAAGTTAATCATCAAATAGGGTGGAAACATCTTCAAGGTGCTCATCGATGGAGAGATCATGATAATTGTTTTCAACAATTTTGATGGAAGGATTTCCAATGTCTTCAACCATAGGGTCAAACAATGTTGACATTTCTTGAATTGGATAATTGTTGGTTGGTAGATTTTTATCATGATTGAAAAGTGACTCTTGACATATGTTGAATTGATCTTCAGGTGATATAGAAACATCTTCAATGTGCTCTGTGATGGATAGATCTTGATCATTGATTTTAGTAATTGTGGTGGGGAGTTGTCAATGCTATCACTACTGGTTGAATGTTCATCATTATCACCAATAGTTATCATTTTTTCATGTTTGTGCTTGTGTTTGTTGGGTAGCTTGAGAGGCTTTTTGCACTTGTTGAGCTTGTGTTGCTTGTTGCGTTGCTAGATATTGTTGGATGGCCTTTTGGTAGGCCTAGTGAGCTTTTCACACAATGTTATATTGTCTTGTTGTGTTTGGTTTTGGTGGTAGTGGTGGTGGATTTGGAATTGTGTTGGATGTAGTGACAAGTGGTTGAGATACACTTGGAGTGATCGTGAGGGTTTGAGATATGATAGGATTGATCGAGGTGATAGGGATGGTCGGAAAGACCAAGGTGATAGGTCTTTGGGAGACCATATTTTGATTTGTCAAGATTGATGTTGTCATTTGATTAGATTTCATTTGTTGGTGCGATGTCGATGGTATATTCAAAGTATTTGATGTGATGGCTTGATTGGTGTTAGGTGGATTGATTTGGATGGATTGATTGGTGCTAGGTAAAGGGGGAAGCCATAAACCAAGGAATGATGTTGATATGGGTAATGTTAGTGGAGATGTCTCTTGGCACAATGACTCAACTATTTTGGTAAGTGTAGCAATTTGATCTCGCCTAATTTGATCTTGAATCCCTTGATATAGTTGATTTGGGATCCATACTTGTGGTTTTTGAATGGGATCATGAAAATTTTGATTTTGGACAATGTTTTGATTTGGGATGATGTTCAAATTTGGCATGATAGGTTGAAATTGAACATCATTGGTGTTGGGAACCACTTTTCCTTGTTTTAGGTAACTTTGATTTTGCATCGTGTTACCTTGACTTGGATTGATACACAGAGTCATTAACATCTTGTTTGGACTTTGAACAAGATTCACAAACATATTTATCCCAAAGATTTCTAGATTCATGTTTGGTAAAGTTGTACTTGGTACATTCACATTTGGCATGTTGGGATTTGATGAGATGATATTGTTTGTTTGGAGGCTTATGCATTGATTGTTTGATTGATAGATTTGTAGTTTTGGATTTAGATCTACCATCGAGAAAGGTGTTCCAACCTTTTGACTAGGCATACTCACATTTGTTGTACCATTGAGGTTTGTGGGAGATAATGATCCCATGTACAGATTGTATGAATGTGAGTGTTGATAATCAATCGTCATTATAAGGCTTTGATAGTTTGGTTGACCTAGATTACTCATGATGTATGGATCAAGTTTATATTCCATGATCGTCTTGCATTTTGACCTTGTTGCAAAAGTGACCTCTAAGGTTCTTAGGACCAATGATGAGATGAAGGATGAAAAGTGAAAATGATATGAGTGTTGAACACTTAGGGACTTTGTATCAATGCTAGAATTAGGGTTTGATTTTGATTGGTTTGATTTGGATAATGAACTTGTAAACCCTAAGATGTTAGATTTGATCTTAGGGTGATTTTTTTTAAAGGATTTATGATTTAATTAAATGTATGAAAAAGGATGCATTCCCACACACCTAACAAAAAAAATGACTTTGATTTGATTTAAGGATGTACCCAAGTCTAGATAATGATGTTTCCAAAGCTCTAAAGTTTTTTGGTGGGATGGGGATGATAAATGTTTGGGATGGATGAAATGTTTGATTTGGTCTAAATGAACCTAAGAAGGACTTGTTTACTAGGCCACGATAGTGAAGAACATGCCTTTCTCTAAGAGTAATTCAAAATTAAAAGATCAATGTTTGCATGAAAACCATATGACCAAAAGATTCCAAGCACATGTGTGGGGTCCAATTGATTCAATATTTTCTTAAGGGATTCTTTTTACCACAAACACTTCTTGATTAGCTTTCAATCTGAATGTCCAATGTCCTAATTTTATTTCATCCCACAAAATGTATTATGCAGAAATTGAGGAAATCAAGGAAAAGGTTTCCTAATGTTGACTTTAGCAAGAGAAAATTGAGATGAAATCCAAATTCCTAGAAACCTCTAAGGATAAAATCCCAAGGGCAAGCAATAGCATGTGAATTCGTTCAAGAATATTTGTTTCTCCTAAAGGGTTTGAGATTTGATGCTCATGTTGAATGTTGGTTTTCCAATATTTTCGATCAAAGCATTGCATTTTCAAACTAACTCACAAGCAATATAACATCCTAGCTCAATTGGAACATTTTTCTTGGTGGGCTTGCCTCATGCCCTTTGTATTAGAAGAGATGATTTTACATGCAACCAAGGAAAAAATATAAGGGTATGTTAAGAATGAAGTCTTAACCTCTAGATATTTTAACCAAGATCGGACATGGCAAGTAACTTCTTGGAATCTTAGTTCCAATGCACCACTTCAATAAACTCATTGGATGGATCAGTTGGTCACTACAAACAAATTTTTTAGTTTGTACTTTCTATTTGTGGAGATTGACCCATACAGCAAAAGTCCCCTTTCAGATCCATCTCATTAGAATCAACTGCATGATATTGGCATTTACTCCAATACCCACATTTATATCCTAGTTGGAAATACTCTTGGCTTTAGAGTGTTACCGGTTGAGTCATTCCCTTAGGTGAGTACTTTTCCCCCAAGGTAGGCCCTCTAAGATAGACAAACTTGAGTAAACATATTCATAGTTCGATCAACCTTCATTTAGAAACAAAGGGAGAATACATTCAATAGGTTTACTCACACTCAAAAAGTGTTTTGTTCAATTTTAAACCCAAACTGAAGTGTGGAGGCAATTACTTTATCCCAACCAAAGACCATCAAAAATTATTTTGATTCTCAAGATCACTGTGAAGTGCGAGAGAAGTGCATACGTCTTTTCGATGACATTAGTTTGAGTAAGTAATCACAAAAAAAATTGCACATGTTCATTTTAAGTCCACAAAGCAATTATTTTTATTTGTTTTAAGCACTGTAATTGAAGCGTGAGATTTGTTTGTTTAATTGTTAAGTCTGAAAACCAACTCTAGTAAGTTTGTGTCCTAAAGTTTATTTTAAGCCCTTTGTCATGAAAATTGAAATGTTCTTTTTAGAGCCTCAAAAAAAGACATGAGTTGATTTAAAACAAAAAACTAAAGTGTAGGACAGAAGCCCTAATCATTTAAAAATGCTTTGTCAACTCCAAATTTAATGCTTCAATCCTCTTTAATTCTAAGATTCATCCAAGATTGTTTCCAATGCTCCAATGTTGCAAAAATTTTGTGCGAAAAAAATCCCTTCCTCCTTCATTTTCTTCCTTCCTTCCTATAGACATCACAAATTTATCACAAATAAGAAGTATGAATTTTAAGGAATCAATGATAACATAATGAATATCATTTCAAACAAATAAAATTCCTAAAATTTTCCAAACCAGATGAAGACTTGCAGCTATCCTTTGGGTTCAATAGGCAACATTTAATTTCAGCCCATTATAGAGCCTACTAGTATATTACGAATCCTCAAGTCATAAAATCAACACAGTTAATAGATATAAACCAGATATGTTCAATGTTGCAACTCAATAAATGCATATCATATGGGTGAGTAATGATTGTCCTGTATCATAGACAAAGTCAACATCTAAAATAATAAACAAACCAAAAATTTAGCTTCTCCACATTTTCTTCAACTCTAGAAATGAAATCTCTCAAAAGATTACTTTCCCACTTGCTTTTCCTATGCCACCCATGATTGCCATCTAGAATAGAGAGATATTTTCAAGTCATATCAAAATCTAGAATAACTAAAGCTCTATTGTTTTCAAGATCATGTGTCAATTATTTTGAAGTTAACAAAGATCTTTAGTATCTATTGTTTCTTAAGAGGGAAAAAAAAAATTCATGGATTAGAAACAGTAATAGGTTGAGAATTTGAGGAAAAGTAATATGTGAATGGTGAATTTCCACATGGTAGGATGACTTTTGAGGACTTCTCCCTTTCCTTGTTCTATGATTTATCTTTTCATCTCTCATATGTTAATTGGCTAATATAAATTGAGTAAAATATGCCTAAACATGTTAGGAGCATGGTAACCAACAATATTTATCTTGCTCCTTTAGGTGTTTTGGTTTGCTAAGATTTTTTAATTCAACGAGTTTTCCCACAACATAAATTTTTATCACTACATAAACACGTTACCTCTGATAATATTTGGACCCACGGTAACTATACACATCCATGAGCATGATTGCAATTGTCTACTCTTTAATTATACTATAGGATCTACTTGGGGACAAATGATCAAATGAAGTGTTGTAAAAAGTGTTGGCCATGGCGGGTGGTGTGTCTCTTCTAGCAGCTTGCAAAGGGGATAGCGTAGAACTCTTTGATGCATTGGAAGTAGGCGATCCCTATTTTTTTCATTATACTCCTACTCCAGCCTCTTAAATTAACTACACTAGGCTATCTTTGAAAAAGCTTAAAACTTGGATCCAAACATCTATTACTTATTAGCTCAAAAAGGAGATGATAGAATCTTGCTTACAGATAACTGGAAAATTTTGAAAACAATGCTAGTGTTTAATAGATCAAACAATAGATGATAAACATTGGTTACAGATGAATGGATAAATTTAAAAAAATAAACTCATACATCAATAGTGGATGCCTTGATGGAGTAAATTTAATGTGCTAAAGGATCATGATAAGAAATGCTCACATTGTGGCTGAGAGTAATGTCTCAAGGATACCAAAGAAATTGATGCTCAACAAAATACTGAAATAGCATATCCATGAAACTCAACACTTGCATCAAGTAAATACCCCACTAAAACATTTAAAATCTTAGACTAATTTCCAGATTTGCATCACTTTTCCAACACTGAAATTCTTTGGCATAGAATCACTATAAATGATCATGATAAATGTGTATGCAAAATGTGAAAACATAGACAAGGTACACAAAGTATTGGACAAAATGCTTCCATGTAGAATGCACAAGCATAGGGAAGGGGTGTGATTTGTTAGATAGGATGTATTAGAGGAATATCTCAATTGCAGGAATACACACTAAAGGCGTGATAATCTTTCAAGCAAATGTAATTGGCAGGTGTAAAGCTGAATTCCACAACCTTTGTGAGTTAGCTCGTACCATAAGAAACATCCACAAGCAACCTACGCGTGAGAGGGAGATGAACAAACATAGGCTTTGGAAATGCATTATAATGACATTTTTGAAATGATCAATTATGTAGGTTACAGTCTACCATTCAGTTTGTCATCTCTGTAATGCCACTGCTTTCTGCCTTTACTGTCCAATCTATTTTGGAATTTATTGTAGTGTCATATTCACAAAATCTTGTACACTTGCTAAGTAATAAAATTCAACAATATTTAGTTGTTTGTGATGTTGGTAATAGTGCAGCCTTCATTCTCATTAATCACTATGAAAATAAATTGTGAATTGTGACAGTGAGCATTAATGAATAAATTATGACTAGTCCAAGACTTTAATTGCATTCAAGATCTACTTATAATTGCTTGCCTCTTCCCGTTAAAAGCTTTACATGTGAAAAGTGTAAGAAAAGACATCTAATTGTTGTGGGAAAACTTTGATGTGTAAATGGTAAAGAATGTAATCTAGATTGAGAGAAAATAAACACAATTTTCTGATTTTATTCTATCTTTGGACAGGTAGAATACAACAGTAAACAAAAAAAGCAATATGAAACGCTCAACTTGCAAGAGTAGATGGCATAACACATCTTTCTATTAACAAGAGAGCATATGAAAATAATGATAAACAAATACGACAATGGGTATGTGCAGGATCATGGTGCGCCAAAAAGTGGCAATATTATGGGTATTTGTAGGGTATGTGGCTGACGACTTTTTTTTCACCCAAAATTAATGAAACGAAAAGGGTTTTTAGAGGAGATTCTTAAATTTCCAAAAATATAAATTATGATTTAATTTGAATTTAATAAATAATTATTATTCATTTTCTATTAGAATTATGACTAAAGTCTGATCGATAGGCTGATTGAAAACATTTATAACTTTCAAGCGATATCATATTTTTTGAATCCAAAACATCGTCACATTCTATGCTTCACATAGTATAGTATTAAAAAAAAAAATAAATTTCATGAATTTTGACCAAGTTAAGGTGGTGAGACGGATGAGTTTTTATATTTTCTAAAAGTTGTAATAAAAAATTCATAATTAATTATTTACTTGGAAAAAATTACAAAAAATATGCATCACATCCAAACATGTCCTCTACTTATATATAAATTTTTTTAAAAAATATTATCATTTTATTATGGTTAGGGTGGTGAATGAGACACCTAATTCTTATTTTTCCGAAATTTAAGTACTCATTGAAATTTCAAATTTTCACCAAATAGATTTTATTTATTTTTAAATAAACCTAGTATTTTAGAAACTACATTGAATTTTCTACAAATTCTATTCTTACATATTTTTTAAATAATATAGATAACTTATTCAAATATTTACGTCAAGTTGCCTAACACTAATTTTTTTGAATTTTTTGCCACTTAAGGACCTGTTTTTTGCACGATGATCCTGCACATACCCCAATATTAATGAAATAAATAGCATACTTCATTGCTTGTGCCAAAATTGAAGTATAGCGATTCAGAAAAAAATAAAAAATAAAAAATAAAAATAAAAATAAATAAATAAAAAATAAAAAATAAAAATTAGTTAAACAAAAATCTAATAAATAGACCTCCTTCTAGTGCCATTATGTCGATGTGACAATCTATGTTTTGGTTAAAATCCTAACACACAAAGCATGATTAGCATTTTAAAACAAAGCCAATAATCAACATACCTATGAAACAAATCAACATGCTTCATGATGCAATCAAAACAACAAAAGGATTAGATAAACTAATTGAAAACATACAATAAAACATGTAGTAAATAATATCTCATAGTGGATTAGTGCTTCTATGGAAAGAAGCCATTTCCCAATCCTTGATAGATAAGATAAATAATAAAATGCTTTGAATATGGAGTGAAGTGGACAAAATCAATTCTCAATTGAAGAGAGTGACTTTGCATAAGCTTTGTGGATGAGTTGATGAAGAATGAAGCCTATATTTAAAGATTATCAAGTTGAAAGAATGATTATGAGAGAGAAATGTGGGATAAATATTTGGCCAATGAGATGAAGCCTCTTGTCAACTTGTGAGTGGTTGAGGAATGTGCAAGTTTTGGCCAATGTGCCAAAAAGAGGGAGATTCAAATTTGAATTTGAGAGTTAAATGCTAAATTTGACCTTTGCAAGGATCATGTAAGAGACATGTAAGACCTATTAAATGCCTTGTTGGATGTGCATTTCAACTTTATTTTGAATTCAAATTTGAGGGAATAATCCCAAAAGATGCTTTATTGAGGGAGAAATGCTGATTTTATAAATCAATAAATTAATTTATTGGTGCAAGTGGGAAAAGTTAGAGGATGTGATGGGTAGTTATATTAGATTAATTGGGATTAGATTATCTTCGATTATGATAAGGGGTTTTGACCTATTTGAATTAAATATTTTTATTTATTTAAATAAAAAAGGGATGGAATATGCATTTGGATTTCAATTAAATGAAGTTTGGTTTATTTAATTAAAAGGTTAATGTGAGACTTAAATTAAAAAAAGTTGATTTATTTAATTTAAATAAATAACCTTAGGAATGAATTAAATAGACTTGATTTACTTGGTGAATGGATTTGATGAGCTTGATTTATTTAATGAGCAGATGACTATGAACTAAGTGCATAATGCTAATTTTCACGTTTGTACAGATCTATTTTTTGATTTTGATATGCTTTGAATGTTTTTGTATTTTTGCATGATATTGATGATTTAGATATGGATAAGTGTGAAAATATTAGTGATTTGTTTGGGATTTTTTTGAAAAACAAGCTAGGGCTGATTGGTTAGATTGATGGATTGATGATGCTAACATTTTTGAGGATAAACAATAATGCAAGGATTGGGAATGATATCCCAGATGATGATGGATTGATTGGATTTTATTGATCAAAATTTTGAAGCTCAGTTTGGAAAAAAAATTTTTTGGATGATTTGATGTGATGCTAAAGTAAAAATTAGATATAGTTGATATTTATTATTTGGATTGATGTTCGATGAAAGATAATGCTTGATAAGGAACATCTTCTTGTCAAAAATATGTCACAGGCTAGTGATTTGGATTTTGTCTCTCAAATGCTTTGACCAATTTAACTTTGCATTTTCCAATGTTCAGATCACCACATAAGTTGGAAGATATAGATCAAGATTTATTCCAATAGCAAGATGGAAATATCTACCCCCAATGTCTAGTAATGTATGGAGTTCCATGGGTGGATTCTTGGATAGGTGTATGAATGGATGGATATGGATTATCTTGTGATAAGATAAGGTGTTCAAATAGAGTATGCTCATTGGATAATTCTTCATGGATTGGATAATGTTGGATAGGATGGGATCAATAAAAATGACTCATGTCAAGATGTTTACCATAAGGAAGTATAAATTGTTCACCAAAGTTTAATCAAGATCAAGATAATTTGGAAGATGGATGTAGATGGATGAAAATGGATTAGATTAATGGTTCATGAATGAATGAAATGTTGGATTTATTATGGATGAGATGAGATGCTTTCACTTGAACTAGCACATGTAGATGCTCAATTCTACACATGACAACTATTTACCAGGTTTTCATCATGGTACATGTCTAAAGAGCCACCATAGTGGTTTTCACTTGAGGATGATTTTTTATCTTTACTATTTTCATGATTTTTTGAATTTGTTTTTTGGTTTTTTGTGAAAGATTTTAAGTTCATGCTGAATCACCTGGTGGTGTCGATGTAGATGCTTTTGTCATAATCTATCATTGGTATCCTACTTTAAGAAGTTGCTTTTCCAAGATATGTGCACTTGAATACAAATTTGGAGATCCCTAATCTACTTTGTTGATATGAGAGTTAACTTTGTCTTTGTGAACACATAATGATAGAGTTCCTTCTAAATCCTTATGATGAAGGGTTGCTGCCAATGCATTGTCAATGTGAGAATTGGATAGATCATGCATGAAGGTGTGGATGGTGGAGTGTGTTTAGGAATAAAAAATGGATTGGTTGATAGTTTGGAATCTTTGACTCTCCAAACTTGGGAAGATAAGAAATGATGGGTGTTTATGGAAGTGTGCATGGAATTAGGACCAAATACTTGATATACTTTGTATGTTGCTTGAGAAGCCTTCTATTTCCTTTGTGGGCATATCTGATGTATACTTTTCCCTTTTTAATTTTTTCAGGCATAGTTTTTTTGACTGATGGAGTTTGATAGGGATGATCTATCTTTGTATTTTTTGGTATCCATGTGTATTTTATTTTTGCATTATGCTCTTTAGCTTCTTTTCCTTTGATAATGTTCTTTTTACTTTGATTCAAATACTTCTTTTGATGTTGGTCCCAATTCATGGATGGGGTGATGGGTGGATGAAGATTTATGGTGTGGTTGGTTGTAGTATTAACATCACTTTCATCATAAGGATTCTTTGTGCTCCCAATGTTGATGTTTACACTAGATAAAATTGCCCCCAATATTATAGAGTTATCATTGATATTTTTAGATACCTTAATTTTTGAAAAACCAAGACCTTCATGCTTAGGATTTCTAGTAATCTACACTGCTTCTAGAATACTATGTTCATGTAGGCATAATCCTTTGCCTTAATAATTCATCTATTGAAATATTTTATTTGTAATAGGATATGATTTACCTTGGAAACAAGGTGCTAATCCTTCTTTTCTTTGTTGTGGATCTTTAAAGGTGATAACTTCATTGATAAGATAAGTTTCCCTAAAAAAGGTAAGTGATCCAAGTTTATACGTGATAGGATCCTCCATAAGTCTAGGATAACTTCCGGATTCATATCATTTGCTTGATCTTATGAAATATCAAATTTTAATGCTTCTTCAAGAGGTCATGATGATTCACTATCCATGTAAAATTCTTCCTCATGATTCATTTTTAATATGCCTTCACAAGATGTTTTTGATTCAAAAATTCTATAGAATTATTCTTCATGATCCATTTCTGATATGTCTCTAGATTTTTCTATATCTTGATCATGTGTATAAATGTTAAGAGTAGGAGACTCTTTTTCCTTGGTGTGGATTCCAAAATCTGCAAATGGTTAAAAATCTTAACATAATAATATCATGTTAGTCATTTGAAACACATTAAATTCAATATCCCTATGAAATAATTTAACCATGCTAAAATATGCAAAACTAAATAGAACAAGAATAGCTGATTGCAAGCATACAAAAACACGATCAAAACTTTATCCCATAGTGTATTGGTGCTATTGTGGAAAATAGCCCTTTCCCAATCCTTGACAAGCTCGATGTTACAAATGATGATGGATAAAATTAGCTCTCAATGTGAAGAGAATAACTTTGCATAAGTTGTGGATGATCTTGTTGATGAATAAGCCCTTTATTTATAGATTTTCAAGTTGGAAGAGAGCTCAAAATAGATCAATTTGGGATAATGATTTAGCCAATCAAATGGAGCCACTTGTCAACTTGTCATAGGTTGAGTAATGAGCACACTTTGGTCAATGTGCCAAAGAGAGTGAAATTTCAAATTGTGAAATAAATGTTAAAAATTGTTGAGTGGGCGACATGAAATAAAGAAGTTGTTGCAAATAAATGTTATAAATCTTGAGTGGGGGACATGAAATAAAGAAGTTGGTGCAAATAAATATTATAAATGGTGAGTGGGGGAAATGAAATAAATAAATGTTATGAATGTTGAGTGGGGGACATGAAATAGAGAAGTTGTTGCAATTTTGGAAGGGACAAGTCAACTTGTCTTCATATTCCATTTTTTATGCCAAGTGGAAAGAAAATGATGAATTTATAAATTAGTTTAAATGATTTATTGGTACAAGTGGGAAAAGCTAGAGGATATGATGGGTGGTTAGATTAGGCTAATTAGGATTAGATTAGCTTACATGATGTTTAGGGGTTTTGACCCATTTGACTTAAATATTTTGATTTATTAAAATAAAAAAAGGATGGATGGTGCTTTTAAGATTTTAATTAAATAAAGTTCGGTTTATTTAATTAAAGGATGATGCAAGATAAAGGTTAATTAATGAAATGTTAGGATTTGATTGATTTATTTAGTTTTGAAGAATGAAATGTTAGATTTTATTAAATGAAGGTTATTTGATTAAACTATTGGATTGACATGTATGCATATTTTTTGTGTCTACATTTTTCCCCTCTTTGAAGCAATGTACTTGCTGTGTTGGTTCAAAGAATAAACTTGCCGCGATCAAAATTAAAAATAAAAATAAAAAAAAAATTGGATGCCCCAGCAAAAAGTACACTAGTACATTTCCCCCTCGAGAGATCGAGCAAAAAGATTCAATTTGAAGATCGATCTCGCGATAAAGAAGTTAAAAATGGATGGTTATGGATGATGATGCAAATGAGATAGTTGAGATGGATGATGCAATATGCTATGATTATGCGATGGATAATTTATGTAGATGCATACACTAACAGATCTATATTATGATGATGATGCAAATGCAATGCATGTGAAATGATTGATGTTTCCTATTATGTATGATATGAATGATATGTGGTATGCTAGCAATTTTTGGATGTAGGATGGATGCATGATGGATACATTGGTGATGATGATTTAACTATTCATGATGTGATGTTAGTGCAGAAAAGAAGAAATCAAGTGATGACAAGAGGATCCAACAAGTCCATGATTTGATGAGACTTTATTAGAGATGATGTTGATGATAAATTTTCTTATCAAGGATTGGGATTTTAAAAGGGCTACTTACCTTATGTTTGATAACACACATAGGTACGATGCATCAAGGTATAAAGAACTAGGATGGCGTTGTACCTAGTGTGATGGACTCTGACTCAAAAAATAGATAGGAGTAGTCTTGTTCACACTTGACATATGAAAACCTTGCTAGGACATACCTGACAAAGCAAGTATTTGCCAAGTTATTTTACAAGAATGTCCTACAAGCACAACAGATAAAAGATGATGATCATTGCCCTATTCCTATCTCTCTAAATCCTTCATTCAGATATCATCGAGAAGTCCTTGGAATAAGCACAATAAGATAAATCAAAAAAGAAAAGATCAAATATGCAAACAAGCTAATGTTCTTCATATCTCTAGCCAAAGGGATTTGTTTTGATAGGATAAGAATCCAAAGTGAAATCCAAAATTATGCCCATTGTTAGAATGATATATCCTAGGACATGTATTGTATAGGATGATGATGGGTTGATAAGCTGATTGATAGGTTGTTGATATAAGGTTGATTGACATGTTTGAAAATGATCAAGAGTTTGAATTTGCATTTAACAGTTTGTTGCTTTGATTTTGACTTTGCATTAGAAGTTTGCTTTAGCTGATTGTTGTGGTTGTTTCTATTTGTTTTTCCTAAGGATGAAGGTGATGATCAGTTTATTATGGATGATTGATTATTTTGATTCAAAGCGAGATGAGACGAATGGATTTTATTCAAATATTTGGATGTTTTTGACATTTTTGGAATGTTTTGAGGCTATTTTTGGTATTTTTAAACATTTTGCAAATGTTTTGAGGTTTCTTGAGATTTTATGAATTTTTTTTAGATTTTGACATTTTTTTTTTGAATGTTTTTAGATTTTGATGTTTTTTCGAATGTTTTTGTTTTTTGTTGTGATTTTAGATGTTTTTGGATTTTCATGGTTTTTTTTTATATTTTTGGATTTTTGTGTCTCGGGGGTTGATCAAAGATTAGCCTTGCCTACGTGTAAGCTCAAAGACAATGTAGTTTGGATTCCAATTTTTTTAATGTTTTTCTAAATTTTTGAATTTTTTTTTATTTTTTGATATGTTTTGAATGTTTTTGGATGTTTTTGGACTTTTTACACGATTTTGATGATTTGGATATGGATACAATATCAATGATCTATTTGGGATTTTGCTGAAAACCAAGCTAATGTTGACTGATTGAATTGATGGATTGATGATGATAAGATTGTCGAGGATACACAACAATGCAAGGATTGATTGATTAGGATTGATGACGATAACATTATTGAGGATGCACAACAATGCAAGGATTGATTGATCAGGATTTGATGATGATAACATTGTTGAAGATGTACAACAATGCAAGGATTGATTGATCAGGATTTGATGATGATAACATTGTTGAGGATACACAACAATGCAAGGATTGATTGATCAGGATTGATGATGATAACATTGTTGAGGATACACAACAATGCAAGGATAGTGTTAAGAAACACAAGGATATCTCAAGATGATTATTTTTGGTTGGATTTGATTGATCATGATTAATGAAGCTTGATTTGGAATAAAAGCTATTTGGATGATTTGATATGATTTTTGAAGGGTGTGTTAGATGCAACTGATAGTGATTCTTTGAATTGATGTTCAATGAAAGATGAAGATTGATAAGGAACATTTTCTTGTCAAAATATGCCATGGGTGAGTAATTTGGATTTTTGATCACAAATGATTTGACCAATTTTATTCCATGTTTGCCAATGTCTGGATTGTCACATAAGTTGGAGGATATAGATCAAGATTTATTCCTAAAGAAAGATGTAAATATCCGCCCCCAGTGTTTAGAAATGTATGGAATGTCATGGATGGATGCTCGGATAGGTGTACGGATAGATGGATATGGATTATCTTATGATAAGATAAGGTGTTTGAACAAAGGAATTCTTCATTGGATAATGCTTCATGGCTCACATAATGCTACATAAGATCAATGAAAATGACCCATGTCAAGATGTTTACCATAAGCAAGCATAAAATGTGCCCCAAACTTTCATCAAGATCAAGATAACTTAGATGATGGATGTAGATGGATGAAAATGGATTGGATAAATGGATCATGGATGAAATGGATTTATTATGGCTGAGATGGATGGAATGATGGCTTTATTATAAATGGGATGAGATGCTTTCATGTGAAACAGTGCACACATATGCTGGATTCTACACATGATGCATGTTTGCTAGGTTTTCATCATGGTCTTTCCCAAAGCACCGCCCCTGCGGTTTTCACTAGATGACAATTTTTTTTCTTTACTGTTTTCAATCCTTTTTTTTTTTTTTTGGATTTTTTTCTTTCTTTCTTTTTTGATTTTTTCAAAAAAATTTAAGCTCACACTGAACCACCTTGTTGTGTTGATGTAGATGCTTATGTCATAATGTGCTATCGATATCCTATCTGAAGAAGTTGTTTTTCCAAGATACATGCACTTGAATGCAACTGTTGGGACTCTTGATCTACTTGATTGATATCGAGGTTAAATTTGTCTTTGTGTGCACATCACAATAGAGTGCCTTTGGAATCCTTATGATGAAGGGTTGTTTCTAATACATGGTCAATTTGAGAATTGGATATCATGTGTGGAGGCATGGATAGTGTGTGCTTAGGGATAAAAGATGGATTGGTTGACAGTTTGGAACCTTTGACTCTCCAAACTTGGAAAGATGAGCAATGATGGGTGGATACAAAAGTGTGCATGGAATTAGGACCAACAACTTGATATACTTTGTACGTTACTTGAAAATCCTTTTTTTGCTTTTTTGGACATCTTTGATGGATATTTTTCCCTTTTTTATTTTGCCCCATAGTTTCTTTGACTAATGGAGTTTGATAGAGATGATCTTTCTTTGTATTCTTTGGTATCCATTTGTATTTGATTTGTCCATTATTGTTTCCATCTTCTTTTTCTTTGATAATGTTCTTTCTTTCGACATTGGTCCCAATTCATGGATGGGGTGATGGGTGGATGAAGATTCATGACATGACTAGTTGTAGTATTGGCATCAATTTCAAC
This sequence comes from Sequoia sempervirens, assembly GCA_007258455.2. Lineage (NCBI taxonomy): Eukaryota > Viridiplantae > Streptophyta > Pinopsida > Cupressales > Cupressaceae > Sequoia > Sequoia sempervirens. The sequence continues at coordinate 28,835 of VDFB02327478.1, forward strand.
ATAAGGATTCTTCATGCTCCCTATGTTGGCTTTTGCTTGAAACATAGTACCCCCAGTATTGTGCAAGTATTACCTTCATGCTTTGATTCTGCTTATTGCAAGAGCTCTTGTTTAAAATGCATTCTTTGATAAATGACCATTGAAAATGATGTTATTTCAGTTGGATGCTTTGCTGACTCTAAAATATCTTGTTTCGTCTCACCTGTTTCCTTGATTGGATACTTCTAGATATCTTTATTCATGATGTCCTCAGTTTGAATTGGGGATATATCTGATCCTAATGTTGAAAACTATATTTGGCTGTAGGAATAAATAACCCACTCTTTTTGAGTAATAATATCAGGAGTACATGAATCCTATTCTAAATGAAGATCATCTATGTGTCCATCCAGAGAAAGCATCTCAAGGGTAGATGGAGGAGAATGTGCTATATAGGTGCAATCATCATTTTTGGCATCTTGCATAGATAGGAGAGTTTCCATTACATCATTGTAGTATCTTGGAAATATGAATTTTTGATCTTGAATGATTTTAGAATTTCTTTTGACATGCTTTGGATCAAGTTCTTGACATGGTTTAATTTCAAACAATGGATTGCTTATAAAAGGTTCCTGGATGCCCTCATTAGGCATGGGAATTGGCTTAATATCCTTTTCAACTCTTAGTGAACTTGGATTAAATGTCAAGTTGAGGATTCCTTCAATATCTACAACCATGAGGTCAAAGGATGTCAATATGTCCTGGAAAGGATGATTGCTAGACTTTGGTGAAAGACATTGATCATGCTTTGGCATAAATTCTTGAGATATGCCCTTTAACTTATTAGCTGATGTAGAGACCTTTTCGACATGATCATTGGTCGATGGATTGTTGATTACAAGATCAAATAATGCTAACACTCCTTGAAATGGATCATTGCCAAATATTGTTGAAGGATTCTTATCATGATAAAAAAGTGCCTCTTGATGTATGTTGATTTGATCTTCGAATGAGGTAGAAACATATTCCATGTGTTCATTGATGGATAGGTCTTGAACATTGTTTTCAACAATTATGGCAGAGAGATTGTCAATGTCCTCAACCATAGAGTCAAGTGATGTTGAAATTTCATGAATTGGATCATTGTTGGGTATTGTTGGTGGATTTTGAAAATGATTGAAAAGTGACTCTTGACATATGTTATTTCATCATTGGATGAAGTAGGAACAACTTCATGGTGCTCAGTGATGGATTGATCTTGATCCTTGTTCTCAACTATTGTTGTGGAGAGATTGCCAATGCTATCATTGTCCCCAATAGTGATTATCTTTTCATCAATCAGGTATTGGATGAGTTTTTTGAGTCGAACACAATCTAATGTTCTGTGTCCCTTTATTCTAAGACAATCACAAAGGTGCTTCTTGTTATACCCTGGCAGTTTTATGTTTGGTTCTTCATAGTTCACGTAAATGGGGATTTTGATGAGATTTTCTTGTATCAATTCTTGCAGGACTAATTCGATTGGTCTCCCTAGTGGTGTGTATTTCCTCTCATTTCTTTGTGATATTTTCACTTTAAATTGACCTTCTAGTTGTTGATTTTGGAGATGTGGTGATTGATATTTGAGATGTGGTGATTGATCTTCAAGATGTGGGGGTTGAATTTTTTGATGTGATTGATCTTGACATCTAACTTCTTGACATTTGAAATATTTTTCTTGACATTGTTGTCGACACAACTCACTGCTTTGATGACATGGATTAACCAATGGATCAGTGTATTTATTTTAGAGTGAAGATATCTCTTGGCTCAATAATTCAATTAGTTTGGCATGTGAAGCAAGTTGTTCTAGTGAAATTTGATCTTGATTTTGATTCCCTTGATTTGGCATTTGTTCAAGTAGATTTGGAATGTATGCTGGTGGTGTTTGGATGGGACCATGGACAAATTGATTTTGGACAATGTTCTAATTTGGGATGATGTTTAGATTTGGCATGATAGGTTGAAATTGAACACTGTTGGTGTTGGGAATCACATTTCCTTGATTTAGGTAACTTTGATTTTGCATGGTGTTACCTTGACTTGGATTAACACATGCAGTTGTTAATATCTTATTTGGAATTTGAACAATATTTGTATGATTCATAAACATATTTATCCCAAAGTTTTCCAGATTCATGTTTGGAAAACTTGTACTTAGTATATTCACTTTTGTTATGTATGGATTTGGTGGGATGATGTTGTTTCGTTGAAGACTCATGCATTGAGTATTTGGTTGCAACGTTGGACTTGGATTTACATCTACCATCAGAAAAGGTGTTCCAAGATTTAGATTCGGTAGAATCACATTTGTTGTACCACTGAGGTTTGTAGGAGATAATGATGCCATGTATGGATTGTATAACTGTGAGTTTTAAAAATCAATTGGCATAGTAAGGCTTTGATAGTTTGGTTGACTAGGTTTACTCATGATGTATGGATCAGGTTTATATTCCATGTTCTTCTTGATTTTTGACCTTGTTGAACTCTAAGGTGTTTAGGACCAATGATGAGATGAGTGATGAAAGGGGTGAATGATATAGGTGTTAAACATTTAAGGAATTTGGATCAATGCTAGACTTAGGGTTTGATTTTGATTGTTTGATTTGGATAATAAACTTGTAAACCCTAAGATGTTAGATGTTATCTTAGGATGAAATTGTTCAAAGGGGTGCTAATTTAACTAGAGGTATGAGAAAGGATTCATTCCCATAATTCTAACCAAACAAGGTGATTTTGTTTTTGTTGATTTACCCAAGTCTAGAAAGATGTTTCCAAAGCTCTAAAGCTATTTGTGGGATGGATTTTGATAGATGTTTGGAATTGGATGAAGTGATTTATTTTGATATTAAATGAATCTAGGAAGGACTTGTTTACTAGACCAAGATAGTGAAGAACATGCCTTTTTTTAAGAGTAATTCAAAATAAAAGACCAATGTTTGCATGAAAACCATATGACCAAAATATTCCAAGCACATTGCTGGGGTCCAATTGATTCAATATTTGCTTAATGCATTCTTTTTACCACAAACACCCTCTTGATTAGATTTTGAATCTAGATGTCTAATGTTTCAACTTTCCCCTCTTCCCAAAAAGTTTATTATGCGAAAACCAAGGAAATTTGAGGAAAGAGTTACCTATTGTTGACCTTAGTAGGAGAAAATTGAGATGAAATCAAAATGTTTAGAAGCCTCTAAGGATATGAATCCCAAGGGAAAGCAATAACATGTAAATTTTTTCACGGATATTTGCTTGTCATAAAGGGTTTGAGATTTGATGCTCATGTTGAATGTTAGTTTTCCAATGTTTTTGATCAAAGCACTGTGTTTTCAAACTAACTCACAAGCAATATGACATCCTAGCTCAATTGGTACATTTTTCTTGGTGGGCTTGCCTCATGCCCTTCGTAGTAGAAGAGATGATTTTACATGCAACCAAGGAAAAAATCTAAAGGTATGTTAAGAATGAAGTCTTAACCTCTATATTTTAACCAAGATTGGACATGGCAAGTAAGTTCTTGGAATCTAAGTTCCAATGCACCACTTCGATAAACTCAGTGAATGGGTTAGCTGGACACTACAAAAAATGGTTTTAGTTTAGACTTTCTATTTGTGGAGATTGACCCATATGGTTAGGGTCCCCTTTCAGATCCATCTCATCAGAGCCAACTGCATGATACTAGCGTTTACTCCAATACCCACATTTATTATCTCGATTGGAAATACTCTTGGCTTTAGAGTGTTATCAGTTGAGTTGTTCCCTTGGGTGATTAATTTTTCCCCAAGGTAGGCCCTCTAAGATAGACAAAAGTGAATAAACTTATTCATAGTTCAATTGAGCCTTGTTTAGAAACAAAGGGAGAACATATGCAATAAGCTCACCCACACTTGCACAAGATTTTGTTCAATTTTAGTTCCCAAAATGAAGTGTGGAGTAAATATTTTATGCAAATTAATGTCACCAATAATACTTTAAATTCTCAAGGTCGTCATGAAATGTGAGAGAAGTGCATACACCTTTTTAGATGAGATCATTTTGCATAAAAGATTACAAAGAATGAAAGACACATGTTCATTTTAAATCCTCAAAGAAATGATGAGTTCATTTTAAGCACCAAAAATAAAATGTGAAGTTTGTTTGTTCAATTTTATCCCAAAAAGAAAATGTCTAGTCAATTTCTAATGATCAATTTTAATCCAACTTTGAAAACAAACTATGATCTAGTTGGCTTAAAAAAAAAAATTAAAGCAGTAAATGGAGGCTCCAAGCATAAAAAAACACTCTATAAACTTTGAATTTAATGCTCCATTCTCCAAGATTCCTCCAAATATTTCTTCTTACAAGCTCCTTGTGCAAATGAGAATCCCTCCTTGTTAATTTTTCTTTACACTTCGACCCATTACAACTTCTAACTATTCCTTCTGCCCTCCTTCTAGCACCAATATGTGGATGCCAAAATCTGCAAATGGTTTAAAATATTAACATAATAATATCATTTTAGTCATTTGAAACACATTAAATTCAACATCCCTATGAAATACTTTCACCATGCTAAAATATGCAAAACTAAATAGAACAAGAATAGCTGATTGCAAGCATACAAAAACATGATCAAAACTTTATCCCATAGTGGATTGGTGCTATTGTGGAAAATAGCCCTTTCCCAGTCCTTGACAAGCTTGACGTTACAAATGATGATGGACAAAATTAGCTCTCAATGTGAAGAGAATAACTTTGAATAAGTTGTGGATGATCTTGTTGATGAATAAGCCCTTTATTTATAGATTTTCAAGTTGGAAGATAGCTCAAAATCGCTCAATGTGGGATAATGATTTAGCAAATAAAATGGAGCCACTTGTCAACTTGTCATAGGTTGAGGAATGAGCACACTTTGGTCAATGTGCCAAAGAGAGTGAGATTTCAAATTTCAAATTGTGAAATAAATGTTAAAAAATGTTGAGTGGGGGACATGAAATAAAGAAGTTGTTGAAAATAAATGTTATAAATGTTGAGTGGGGGACATGAAATAAATAATTTGTTGCAAACAAATGTTATAAATGTTGAGTGGGGGACATGAAATATAGAAGTTGTTGCAATGTTGGAAGGGACAAGTCAACTTGTCTTCATATTCCATTTTTTATGCCAAGTTGAAAGAAAATGATGAATTTATAAATGAGTTAAAATGATTTATTGGTGCAAGGGGGAAAACCTAGAGGATGTGATGGGTGGTTAGATTAGGCTAATTAGGATTAGATTAGCTTATATGATGCTTAGGGTTTTTTACCCATTTGACTTAAATATTTTGATTTATTAAAATTAAAAAAGGATGGAAGGTGTTTTTAGGATTTTAATTAAATAAAGTTTGGTTTATTTAATTAAAGGATGATACAAGATAAAGGTTAATTAAGTAAATGTTAGGATTTGATTGATTTATTTAAATGAGGTGATGATGAAGTGGATTTATTTAGTTTGAAGGATGAAATGTTAGATTTGATTAAATGAAGGTTATTTGATTAAACTATTGGATTGATATGTATGCATATTTGGCATTTCTATGCTTGGTAATGATATCAAGAGTATGAGACTCTTGTTTTGAATGAAGAACATTTGCATTTCCATCCAAAGAAAGCATCTCATGGGTAGATGGGGGAGTATGTGCTATATGGATATGATCATTATTTGTGACATCTTGCATAGATAGGAGAGTTCCCATTAGATCATTATAGTATCATGGAGATACACATTCTTGATCTTGGTTAATGTTAGAACTTCTTCCTATGTACTTTGGATCAAGTTTTTGACATGGGTCAATTTCAAAAGATGGATTGCTTATAAAGGGTTCTTGTATATCTTCATTAGGCATGGGAAGTGGCTCAATATTCTCTTGATCTTTGACTGTACTTGGATCAAACGTTGAGTTGAGGATTCCTTTAGTATCTATAACCATGAGGTCAAAGGATGCCAATATGTCCTAGAAAGGACCATTGCTAGACTTTGGTGAAAGATTTTGATCATGCTAGGGATTGAATTCTTGAGATATGTCCTCTAACGCATTAGGTGATGAAGAGACATTTTCAACATGATAATTGGTTGATGGATCATGGATTATGTTAATAGGTTCAAATAATTCTAACACTCCTTGAAATAGATCATTGTCGAGTATTGTTGAGGGGTTTTGATCATGACTAAAAAGTGACTCTTGATGTATGTTGAGTTTATCATTGGATGAGGTAGAAACATCTTCAAGGTTCTCATTGATGGATAGATCTTGATCATTTTTTTCAACAATTGTGGTGAAGATATTTTCAATGTTTTCAACCATAGGATGAAATGATGTTAACATCTCTTGAATATTGTCATTGTTGGGTATTGTTGGCAGATTTTGATCATGATTGAAAAGTGACTCTTGATGTATGTTGATTTGATCACTGGATAAGGTAGAAATATCTTCAAGGTAATAATTGACGGATAGATCTTGATCATTTTTTTCAACAATTATGGTAAAGATATTGTCACTAGTGGCACCTGTGGTTGAATCTTGATTGATGTCCTCAATAGTTATTTTTTCTTGATTAATAAAGTCTTCGATGATATTTTTGAGTTGAATAAAATTTGAGATTTTATGAATATTTTCTCTATAATACTCACAATAAGATCCACCCCTATTCCAAATAAATTTTAGGATAGAGTTGAAAGCACTTACTTTTGGAAGATTCATGATTTTTGCATTAACTAGCTTTCTTAGCACTAATTCGATTGGTACTCCAAAAGGAGTGTATTCATGTTTGTTATCTTGTGAGATTTTTTATTGTTGAGGTGATTCTTGTTGTGATTGATCTTGGATCTATGTGGTGATTGATCTTTGAGATTTGGTGATTGGGTTTTTTGTTGATTTTGTTGATCTTGATATCCAACCTCTTGACATTAGAGATATTTTTCTTGATGTGATTGTGGACATAACTCAATGCTTTGATGACATGGTTTAAACAATGGAATATTGTATTGATTTTGGGGTGGATATGTCTCTTGGAACAATGAATCATCTATTTTGGTAAGTGTAGCAATTTGATCTCACAAAATTTGATCTTAATTTTGATCTTAACACTAGCTAATTTGTCTTTTGTTCAAGAAAATTTGGAATATATACTTGTGGTGTTTGTATGGGATCATGGAAAAATTGATTTTGGACAATTTTATGATTTGGGATGATTTTAGAATTGGCATTATAGGTTGAAATTGAACATTGTTGTAGTTGGGAATCACATTGCATTGATTTAGGTAACTTTGATTTTGCATGGTGTTATCTTTACTTGGATTAATACATGGAGTTGTTAACATATTTTTTGGACTTTGAACAACATTTGTATGATTTGAAAACATATCTATCCCAAATTTTACCCAGTGTGGATTTGGGGGTTTTGATGAACTAGTTGGTTCAAACGAATGAAAAAAATGGTTCACTTCAACCAAGGTTTGAGTGAATTGATTTAATGCATCGACAAACAAAAATCAAATGAAAACCCCTTTTGTGAAGGGGGTTCACTCTAACTTGGGTTCAAGTGAACCCAGGTTTGCTTGAACCCTTGGGGGTTCACTCGAACCCCACTAGTTCAAGCGAACCCCCCTTTTCCCTAATTTTTTACATTGTTCACAAAAAATTTCAAAAAAATTTCACTTCAAAGCTTTGTTTGAACATAAAAATGGTGAAGATTTCATAGATCCAACTGGAATCAAGTAGTCCTAGGAATGAGCTATCCAACAAATATAATTTTAATATGTTTTGGTTTTATTATTTATTTGGTTTTTACTTTTATTAAACATAGTTTTTTCACTGAAATCAATCTCTCTATTCTGCACATGTGGAAAGATAGCAGATTATCAATTTTTTTTAAAAAAAAATATCAGTGCACTAGATATTGAAGTCCTTGATCCAACAAATAAAAGTTGAATTTTGATAAATACAAAAAATGTTACGCATTATATGGTCGCACTATGTCTGAATTGTAATTGATTTGACTTTGAAACTTGATTAAAGAAAAAATATTCATTAAAATACTATTTAACCAAGTGGAAGCACTAGATATCGAAAATACAAATCTAAATTTGAAAGAATTAGAATTTTATCTTTCATGGACAAAAAATTATGATTTATACATTGAGTGTCACTTTAAAAAAAAAAAAAATCCTGAAAAAAAATTAGCTTTTGAGTGAGATAGGAAAAGAAGTGTAATCTAATTCCAATTTTTTTAAAAATATATATATTTAGAATCTATAGAAAAAAATTCATGAAACCCTAATTTGCATCATCTTCAAATTCCTCACAATTTAGCTGCTATAGGTGCTCAAAAGTAAAGATTTAGTTAAAAATAATAATTTCAGTGTCTAGTTTGGCAAAAAATTGTAAACCACTATTGTGGGATTACCCTCGTAGTAATTTTTGTTTCCAACAAGATCACTTTCAAATAGGATTTCAAAAATTGAAGTTAAATATTTAATGAACTGAAGTCAAATATTAAATCAAACTTGCATTATATAGCATTAAAAACATCAGTCCACGAAAGAACTCAAGTTCATTTCCTACAAATTATACTAATAAATTGACTGCTTATAGACATTGAGCTATGCTTAAAGTATATAGATAATCTCTCTTGCTCCTTTTAATGCGACCAAATACTAGCATATGCTTCAATCTTGCCAACTAACAAAGGAAGATTTTATGAGGCCCCAATCAATATAAAATTTGGGAAGTAATTCCAATTTTGAGAACACAGTTCACAAGACATAAAAGATCTTAAAATTTTTGAAACAAAGAACTAACAAAAATCACTACAAAAAGAAGTACTTGTTAAATGCATATGAAAAGTGAAGCACTGCTTGCTTTAATGTGTGTGACAATGAATTCAAAATGTTGTTGAGTAGGCTAATGATAAGTTTCAAGTGCCTGTACAGTGCCCCTCCATTGTGACCTTTCCGGATTTTGTGTAAGTGTCTAATTGTGTTATTATTATTTTCTGTGTGATTGGTTTATGCAATTAACATAATATTTGATGGCATTGTTTACACAATTAATTAAATTAACATTGAGTAAATAAATCTAGAAATTAAAATAATAAATAAATAAATTAGTTTTCTGAAATATTAAGTAAATAGTTTATTATTAAATAAATAAATAATTTTTTTTTTGTAAAAGGTATTCTTTTAATGGTATCTAATAATAATTAATAATTTATTAGTTGTTTGAAGATAATTAATTAAATATAAGAAAAAATGTGATTTCTAATAAAGTAAAGATGATAAGTTTTCAAACACATATGCAAAAGCAAGTGAAAATAGAAAAAAATATGGAGAAAAGATAATTATTCCAGTGACGTGATTTATCATAGATAAAGGTAAATATTATTGCCAATAGATTTTAAGTGATTAAATGGAATGTAATTTAATTTTAAATTTAATAAAAGGGATAAGATTTTGAAACAAAAGGGAAAAGGCAAGAAAATATGGTAAGAGTTAAAAGAATACTCATGTACAGTTCGAAACTAGATTTGAATGATTAACTTGCTAATTTTATTGTTTTTTGTGTTTTGAAATTTCATCGCTAGCTTTATAGAGCTAGTTTTGGGATTGTTGAAGGGGAGAGGGGGAGAAATGAAAATTTTGGTCTGCAAGTTCATTTTGTAAAAAGAAGGTTATTGGACGGGGATGAGAGTCCAACCCTTGTCGAGGTCAAGATGTGAAGAAAAAAATTTGTAAATGTAGGCTAAACACAGATATGTATTTTTTTCCTCGTTTGTCTATAAAGTTCAATCTCTAGTATTTTGATAACAAATTCTCTACTATATTCGTCACTCCAAACTACATCTTTGTGTCATCTTTGTGCTATGCGTTATCAAGAGTTACTTTGCATTTTTAGTGCATGTCCGTCTCATGGAAATTGAATAAGGTGATTTGTTTTTAGTGATTTATCTCTTGTTGGTGACTTCATTCCATGTACTGTGTTTTTCATGCCAGTGGGTTTATTTATGGATGGGCCTTGTGCATATTTCATTGACTCATGAAGCCACATTTCTTCAAGTATTCTATCAAGAAAATCATATGTCCCTGTTATGCCTCTACACCTTGCATTCCATGAAACTCATTTTAACATATCTTGCTCTCATCGCTTTAAATGTTGATTTCTTTTCATTGATAAATTGTGTCATACAATTCACGGATTGCAACGAATTAGGTTAGATTTTTCCTTAACCGAAATGCATGTTCAGATCTTTTCCCCACGTAGTGGTTTGGCCATGCTTAAGAGTTATGATTGCATTGTTTTGCTAGTCAAAGCAATTTAGCATTCTTTTACTACGTAGATGAATTGATTTTAGCCATTGCGAATTAAATTCCATGGTTCGAACTTTAAGTTAGACTTTCAATACTGTAGGTAGATTTAGTTGAATAAGCTTCGATGTTGGATTGCCTTGCATTGATATTTGACACACCAAGCATTGCGTGGGATTTGATTGAAATGTCTTGTATTTGGTATTTTGATGGTATTGTTTTGTTTCAATATGGGTTTTCAATTTGAAGATAGTCAATCAATCTTCTGCTTGTTCCAGCCTATTTTTCTTCCTTAATTACTCTATAGATTACTTCCCCTTGGCTGAGACTTTGTCTTCTCCCATCACCCTCTTCGGATAGTGGTTTGGGTTGAAATTCAATGTTTATCTTCCTTCTTCGTAAGTTGTTAAAGTTAGTTGTTGTTAACTTGCACTTAGTCCAATTTGTTCATATCATGTTATTGCATTCCAATTTTTTGGGACATTCTATCATAAAATTCATGTGCCTATTGCCTTTGTTTGAAAGTGTTAGAGCTTTTCTTCTCTCCCAGCCACACACCACTTATCTTTCAAGATCACTACTATGAAAATAAATTGTTGCATTCTGATGGTTGAGAATCCATATCGATATATCTAATATTGAATCTTGAATCCTATACCATAGTTTTATTTAAGACTAGCTTCCAGTTTGTTCATTGCATCCAAGTCTCTCATTCGATATAACATTGAATTTATATTATGCATTTCATTCACCTTATGAGGCTGGGATATAATGGGAAAAACCTAGAGTGTAAATGCTTGTGCCCCATATGAGTTCTCCCTAAGTCACAAGCTCAACAATGAAGAAAGGAATGTGAAATTGGTCTCTTAAGTTTGATATTTCTGAATTCATGGCCAGGATTTCACCAAATCACTGCAATTTGGGAACTTAGGTTATTTCTGACATTCTAGGAAAACATAAATATAATAAACGCATTGATATGCATGGAGCTCCTTCCCTGAGAAAATACTAACCCATGTCATTTCTTATTCATTCGATTGGTTGAATTCGATATGAGGGTTGTATATTTGTAATAGTTGCTTATTATTTTTTTGGTCATCATCTGATTTGAGATAGTGCTATTTAAAAGATATTTTTTTTAACATATGCCTATCTATAGGTGTATTTGAAAACTTGGCCTCCAAAATCAACACAAATGGAATTATGTATCTATGACCCTTGTCATCAAGAAATAAAATTTTGTTAGATGAATTTCAGGTCATGTAGATGATTTGATAAGGCTTGATAGATTTAATTATAATTAGAAAATTGAAGGGATTGGGCTGATTAAATGAAATATGTTATCTTTGAATGGGGGGCTTTGTCCTTAATTATGTTATCTTTGAATGGGGGCTTTGTCCTTAATTACTTTATAGTCAAATTGATAATAAATGTTTTATTTGATGTTTACTCCTTTGATTTGTTAGTGATGATTTAAATGTTTGTTATGATTTATCATTCGAGAATGCTAGCAAAAGTAACCCTTTTGTGTGAATATTTATATAGGGTTAATTGTAAATTATTATTTATAGAGCTTCTTTAGTAATGACTCTTATAGTAGGGTGTGAATAAGTTATAGTGATTATTCTTTAATACTTTATAATTAGTGTGTTTATATTTAAGAAATGATTTATTTATATATCTGGGTTATTATAGGAATTATAAAATTAGAATTATGGTTATCATTGGCATTTGAGTATTATTATGTGAATGGTTTTGCATGAAAAGTTAGGGTTTATGTAATGAGTTTTAAAAAAATTGCTACAATGTTCCCCATTGAATGAATTGATGTTATGAAAGTGATTTTGTTCTACAGAGTATTCTTGTACATGATATAAGGGTTGTTTGGATTGATTACTATATTTTTTATTGGGGTTTGTAACAATTTGAAAAGTATGTGTCTTTGAATATGGCAAAAAAAGGTAGCTTTTTGTTCCTTAAGGTCATTGAGGGGGTTTCAGTTTGAAGGGCTTGTTATGATGTTATCCATTATTCTTTACTTGTTGGCTCGTAATTTGTGGATTAAAGATAGTCGTTTCAGATTTTGATATCATTAACATTTCTTTGGTGGGAAACCTATCTCTTAGCCTTTTGAGAGTCTTCTAGAGGCGGTGGAAATCTTTTTTCATGTTGTTGCTTCATTGATTTGGTCTTTGCCAAAATTTTGATCGTAATTGTAATTTTGGATTTATGCATGGGTTGTACCCATCAATGGGAATTTGGTAATGGGAATTTGGTAGGATGGGTAATGCCTCGCAAGTACTTCACTTTTGAGATTTGATGTTTCTTAGTGTTGGTACAATCCTTGGGTATTGGATTTTTTGTGTTTTGGGTTTCTAGAGAAAGTGGCTCTACGAGGGGGCTGGCATACAAAGGGGCTATCAGGGTAACCCACGTTAGAGTTAGAGTAATAAGTGATAACCTAATTAATTAATTAGAGGGTGGGTAGTAAAATATTAGTATGATAATTATGGATGCCTCATGTCCCTGTTAGGTCTTTTGTAGACTAAAGGTGGTCCGGGAAGGCTGTGGTTGGCTTGATCATTACCACATCTTTACAAGAGGTTAACAGTTATGCATGAGTTACCCTATGGAGTGGTGCCTTGAGATAGGTAGTTAGGATAACCATAGGTGGAGGCAAACCTTGTGATAAATTTTTTAGATAATCCATATAAGGCCATGCAATGACAATTTGCCTTTGGGTTGCTTTATTGCTAACCTTTGGAAGTGGTCTATTGATATTATGTCTTGAGATTTATTGATGATATGATTTGTGACTTATTGTTGTAATATTTTGAAAGTGATTTATTCTTATGGTTCAAAAATGAGTTATTGGTACTATGTTTTTGAAAGTGGTTTATCGATGTTATGAAATGGTTTGTAGATGTCATGTTTCTAGTCATGGTTTACAAATGTTGTGATTATCCTTGTGTTCTTGTCACCCTTGTTTGATGATTGAGTCTGGGTATGCCAAAAAGTGGCAATATGATGGGTATGTGGCTACAACTATTTTCTTACCCAAAATTGATGAAATGAAAAGGTGTTTTAAAGGATATTCTTAGCTTTCCACTGATATAAATTATGTTTTACTTTGAATTTAATAAGTAATTATTATTCATTTTCTATTCAAATTATGACTAAAGTCTTGGTTGATAGACTGATTGAAAAACATCTATAGCTTTCAAATGGTATCACATTTTTTGAATTCAAAACATGCGTCACATTCTATGCTTTGCATACTATAGGATTAAAAAAAGAAAAATTGAATTTTAAGATAAAGTCAAGGTGGTCGGACATACAAGTTTTTATATTTTTAAAAATGTTCTAATAAAAAATTCATAATTAACTATTTACTTGGAAAAAAATACCAAAAAAATGCATCACATTGGGGCATGAGTCCTCTACTTATATCTAAAATATTATAATTTTTATCATTTTATTGTGGTTAGGGTGGTCAGACACACACCTACTTCTTATTTTTTTCCCTGAAATTTAAGAACCATTGCATTGAAATTTGAAATTTTCACCAAATAGATTTTTTTTTTTAACAAACCTAGTAGTTTATAAAATACATTCAATTTGCTACAAATTCTATTGTTACATATTTTTGAAATAATATAGATAACTTATTCAATCTTTTACATCAAGTTTCCTAACTGTGATTTTTCTAAATTTTTTGACACTTAAGAGCCTACTTTTTCCATGATGATCTTGCACATACCCGTCTTGTTGTTCTCTGTGTGGATGATCTTAGTCGAGGATTCTTTCTTGTCTACTCCTTGGCATAAGGGGTGGGTCTTTGGAATCATGTCATTGGGTGGAATGTGCTAAGCACGCCATTGGGTCCCCAGTTGAGGATCGAGAGGTGTGGATTGATGTCATTTGAGGTGACTCCAAAATTGTATCTGTCTTGGAGCTAGTTGTGATACTTTATACTTATCTCTTCAGTTCTATCATGCTATCTTGTTATATGGTTTCCGTTTAGGTGAGGAATGCTTTGTATCATTGTAATCTTGAACATTATAATGAAATGTAATGATAAACCTTGTGTGGCCTTTGATCTATGGCAATTGTTATTCGATATGTTGTATCTATGGAATTATGTCCCTTGAGTTTATATGATGATTGAGAGTTTATCATTATGATTTTTAAGTTAATCATGTCTAGATGTTGTATATACATACATGAATGGTTTCTTATTAATGATTTGTCATATATTTGTTACATTTGTAAATGTTTTCTTTGTTATGTATTATATCTTTTCCTTTCTTTCTTTATTGTCATTGTATGAATTTAAGTTTTGTAATGAATCCTTGTGTACCCCATGGGATGTAAGTTTTAGTGAATTTTTTTAATTAATTTTTATGACTTGATATGACTTAATGTGCATCAAATGAATGTTTAGATTTACTGTTAAAAAAAAAAAAGTGCAATAATTATTGTTTAGTTGTCATTTGGGGTTCGCATGATGGGACATTACAACATGGTATTAGAGCATAGGTTCATACACTGGGCACTATGTGCCCATTATGCAACCTTGTATTAGACTCTTGAGTTTGGGTTTTCACCCTTTGTTTGCTATTACTTACCAACCTGAGTTTGTCCCTAGATGGTGTTGGTTCAATGGTGCAAGAATCTGGTAGAAAGGATATGACCCTTAGTGTAGTGCGCAATGCATTGATATCATGCTGACTAGAGATGCATTATGGACCTTTGTGTTATCATGTGATGTGATATGAGTTGTGTGTGTGAATGTGCCAAGTGTGCATTAATTTTGAAAGTTTATTTTTTTAGAGTGACCAATGATGTTTTATTGAATTTGGAAAGGTGTAAAATTTTGGTCTTTTGCTTAAAATGTTGTGAAAATTCGTGTAGAATAATCAATAAAGTGGATTACTCTATTTTTAAATGATGATTTTTAATGAAATATGCACTTGTGTTGATAATTATGTTTTGTTTTTATGGAAGTGTAGCATAATAAGAGTAAAGAATCAACTTGAGAGACTGGTACTAATGCGCTATGTTTCCACCCTAGTCTATGACTTCTAGGTAGTTGGTTGTGGAAACTTAGTGATGAAGGTAACACAATTAGAATTTATTGAGATAGATATTAGATTTATAGCTAGAATCATTATGTGAATGCTCTTCAAAATGATATGTAGAAAATTATTTACATTGGTTTGAATATTGGGTGTGGTCTAGTGAGAGGGACAATGTAGTATCACTTGCTCACGAGTACCCTACTACATTGCAATTTCCTCTCATGGTGTGTTTCTAATATATATTGTGCACAATGTTTGTTTGTATGTAGGATTGCAGGAACTAAGCCTCGATTCCACCTGTATTGTTAGGATAGGGCGAGCATCATAACACCCAATGGGTTTGACATGGAAAAATATTAGCAAACAAGAAAGTTTCTCCAACTTAGTTTGTCCAGTCCATCCTTGCAACCCTGTATTCATTTTTGTTTTTGGTTATCATTTATTTTCTTTGAATGCTGTGTAATTTTCTTGCTCAAATAATGTCATGATTTTTCACATCATTGATATCTTTTTGTGTTACCATCATGTTTATGCTTGAGCTTGACTTCTAGGAGTAAGTTGAAGCTTAAGGGGGAGGATGTAGTGCCCCTCTGTTGTGACCTTTCTAGATTTCGTGTAAGTGTCCAATTGTGTTATTGTTGTTTTGTGTGTGATTGGTTTATGTAGTTAATGTAATGTTTGATGGAATTGTTTACTCAATTAATTAAATTAACATTGAGTAAATAAATCTAGAAATTAAAATGATAATTAAATATATTAGTTTAATGAAATATTAAGTAAATAGTTCATTATTAAATAAATTAATTAATTTGTTTTGTAAAAAGTATTCTTTTAATGGTATCCAATAATAATTAATAATTTATTAGTTTTTCGAAGATAATTAATTAAATATAGGGAAAAAATATGATTTTTAATTAAGTAAAGATGATAATTTTTCAAACAAATGTAAAAGCATGCCAAAAAAGAAAAAAAGATGAAGAAAAGATAATTATCCCAATGAAGCGATTTATTATAGATAAGGGTAAATATTATTGCCAATAGATTTTAATTTATTAAATGGAAAGTAATTTAATTTTAAATTTGATAAAAGGGATAAGATTTTGAAATAGAAGGGAAAAGGAAACAAAAGATGGTAAGAGTTAAAAGCATGCTCATGCACAGTTTGAAACTGGATTTGAATAATTAACTTAATAATTTTATTAATTTTTGTGTTTCAAAATTTCATCACTGGCTTTATAGAGCTAGTTTCGGGATTATTGAAGGGGGGAGAAGGGGAGAAGGGGAGAAATGAAAATATTGGTCTACAAGCTCATTTTGTAAAAAGGTGGTTATTGGAGGGGGAGTCAATGAGGAGCATGGAGAGGAGAGCCAAAGCCTTGCAGAGGTCGAGATGTGAAGGAAACAAAAAGTAAATAGAGGCTAAACATAGATATGTATTTTTTTCCTCCTTTGTCTATAAAGTTCGATCTCCAATATTTGATAACGGATTCTCTACTATATTCGTCACTCCAAGCTGCATCTTTGTCTCATCTTTGTGCTATGTGTGCTTAAGGGTTGATTTGCATTTTTAGTGCCTGTGCGCCTCATGGAAATTGAATAGGGTGATTTGTTTTCAGCGATTTATCTCTTGTTGGTGACTTCATTCCATGTACTATGTCTTTCATGCCAATGGGTTTATTTATGGATGGTCCTTGTGCATATTTCATTGACTCATGACACCACATTTCTTCAAGTATTCTATCAAGAAAATCTCATGTTCCTGTTATGCCTCTACACCTTGCATTCCATGAAACTCATTTTAGCATATCTTGCTCTCATCACTTTAAACATTGATGTCTTTTCATTGATAAATTGTATCATGCGATTCACGGCTCGCAATGACTTAGGTTAGATTATTCCTTAACCGAAGTGCATGTTCAGATCTTTTCCCCGCATAGTGGTTTCGCCACGTTTAAGAGTTGTGATTGCATTGTTTTCCTAGTCAAAGTGATTTAGCATTCTTTTATTGCATAGATGATTTGATTTTAGCCATTGCAAATTAAATTCCATGATCTGAACTTTATGTTAGACTTTCGGTACTTAGGTAGCTTTAGTTGAATAAACTTTCATGTTCGATTGCATTACATTGATATTCATCACACCCAACATTGTGTGGGATTTAATTGAAATGTCTTGTATTTGGGATTTCGATGATATTGTTCTGTTTCAATATGGGTTTTCAATTTGAAGATAGTCACCAAGTCTTCTCCTTGTTCCAGCCTATTTTTCTCCCTTAATTACTCTATAGATTACTTCCTCTTGGCTGAGAGTTTTTCTTCACCCATCACCCTCTTCTGATAGTGGTTTGGGTTGAAATTCAATGTTTATCTTCCTTCTTCGTAAGTTATTAAAGTTAGTTATTGATAACTGGCACTTAGTCCAATTTGTGCATATCCTGTTATTTCATTCCAATTTCATGGGACATTCTATCATACAATTCGCGTCCCTATTGCCTTTGTTGGAAAATGTTAGAGCTCTTCTTCTCTCCCAGCCACACACCACTTATCTTTCTAGATCACTACTTACTATTAAAATACATTGCTACATTCTGATGGTTGAGTATCCATATCGATATATCTGATATTGAATCTTGAATCCTATACCATAGTTTTATGTAAGACTAGCTTCTAGTTTGTTCATTGTGTCCAAGTCTCTCATTCGATATAACATTGAATTTATATTATACATTTCATTCGCCTTATGTGGCTGGGATATAATGGGAAAAACCTACAGTGTAAATGCTTGTGCCTCATATGAGTTCTCCCTAAATCACAAGCTCAACAATGAACAAAGGAAAGCGAAATTGGTCTCTTAAGTTTGATATTTCTGAATTTGTGACCAGGGTTTCACCAGATCACCACAATTTGGCAACTTTGGTTGTTTCTAACATTCTAAGAAAATATAAATATAATAAACGCATTGATATGCATGGAGCTCCTTCCCTGATAAAATGCTAACCCATATCATTTCTTATTCATTCGATTGGTTGAATTTGATATGAGGGTTGTATATTTGTAACAGATGTTTCATATTTTTCTGGTCATCATCTGATTTGAGCTAGTGTTATTCAACACAACATCTTGTTTTTAACATATGTCTATCTATAGGTGTATTTGAAAACTTGGCCTCCAAAATCAATAAGAATGGAATTATCTATCTATGACCCTTGTCATCAAGAAATAAATTTTTTTTAGATGAATTTCGGGTCATGTAGATGATTTCATAAGGCTTGATAGATTTAATTATAATTAGAAAATTTAAGGGATGGGGTTGATTAAATGAAATATGTTATCTTTGAATGGGGGCTTTGTCCTTAATTAATTTATAGTCGAATTGATAGTAAATGTTAAATTATTTTATGTTTATTGCTTTGATTTGATAGTGATGATTTAAATTTCCCTTTTGTGTTA
>VDFB02327479.1:0-10800 GCA_007258455.2 Sequoia sempervirens
CGAAAGCCTCCAGATTTTATAAATAAGAAATCCGACCAGCATGGTGAAGAACTGACAAAAACTGGAGTAGAGAGTTACAGACTTCAAAGTTTATTCTGAAACTGAAGCCAGAGAGTAACATAGGTAGGGCGCCCAAGTTCATGAAGAGAGATCCTCCAAAAGAAGACGTTTCTCCAAAAAGCCAAAATAAACTTCCTTGCAAGTGCCACGCCCTTTCAAACAAAAAGCACCAAAAACCATCTCTGAAGGTGTGCCCAAACAGCCATGAAGTCTGCCATGGTGAAGGAAGAACAACAACTAATAAACCCTCTGTTTTTGATGAAGAACACTACAAAAAATCTGTTGAAGCACTGCAGAACTTCTGAAATGAAGCTCTCTCAATCTGCACTAATTCAGCTGATCTTTCACAACTGCACAAGTGCTCACACTGAAGAGATTTCGTTCTCCAATGGTGGATCTGCTGCAAACCTGATCACAGGCTGAAAGCAAGGGAAAAAACCTCCAAGGCAAAGTTGAAATATTCAAAAAGATGAGTTTCTCATTGCCCAAATCCCTTATAAAGCAAAAGAGGTGAAACCCTAAGAAGGCCGTACATTTTAGGGCTTTAGCTCATTTAAATTTATGAAACTAAACTTAAATCACTTTCTATAGTTTCCATTTTGATTTTTGGTGCCTCCTTTAAGTGAATAAAAGATATAACATTAAAATATTCACTTTAGACTTAATTTAAGTGAAATAAGAATTATAAAGTCAATTTGACTTTATAAAAAGACTTTAAGTTAAAAATTAACTTAAATCACTTAAGTAAGCCTATCTCCCTCAATTCTCAACAGAATTCAATGCCGTCAGAAGTAAAGAAACTCCTGTACTGCCAAGGCCTGCAATGAGCCTATCCACGATCTCAGAAAATGAAAATGACCGAACTCTCCAAAAGGTACCACTGACCCTCTAACCAATCCAGTTAGCCCACAAGGGTCCAAGAAATAGGCTAACACTCTGCAAACAAGATCACGCTGAAAAGGGGGACATTACAATCCGCCCTTCCTGAAATTGCTTGACCGCAAGCAATCTCAACAACAAAGGATCAACCACTCCACGAGGATCCCAAGGATAGTGCTGTGAAATGTCCCTACTATCATCAACTGTCTTTCGCTGCTCAACACTGATCTCAACTTCACCATGCCAAAAGTGGTGAAGCCAATGCATGGGACTCATCCAAAATGCAGTACCAATCCTGTTGCCACCTGGATCCCAATATAAACGGTACTCACATCCATCCATCATAATAAAGTAAGAATATCGGGAAGCCTCCGCAACACATCTCTGTCTATAGCTGGAACCTATGATGTCACCATAACCTGTCAACCCATGAAACCAACCATCTAGCCGTGAAGCTCCTAAATCCCAACTCCAAGTAGGACAACCATCGATCAATGAAGAGTCTAAGAAGATTAAATCACCAAGCAACAAGTAGATAGCTGCCAGAACGTGAGGGTCAAATGTAGAACTATCTGCACCTCTCATCATGTACTCCTCCGAAAACTCCTCTGCCAGCTTAATTTGAAATCCCAATACACTGGAAGGATCCCAAACGCAACGATCAATGCTCATGTCCAGAGTGCGAGCGATATCTAACTCGAAGAGAGGATCATCATACTGAATAACATCTACTCTAGGAAGAGAAACTGGATCGCCATTGTCATCCCATATGCAACTCCTAGATGAATGAGTCTCCTGTAACTCCCAAATCTGATCAGCTGGATCATCATACTGTAGCCTGTCAATCTCAACACCATCAGATATAGAAAAGAGAAACTCACAAGGAAGCAAGTCAAACTGCTGACAAAACGTGCTCCCTAAGACTGCATGAGATAGGCTATCATCCCACATGTCTAACACGTGCATACTAGAATTGTGTATCTGAAACAGATCATGTACATGATGACTGAGAAAGAAACTATGTAGACTCCTGACCATGTACACACTGGGAATCTCCTCAACGAGCTCTGTCTGAAATCCCGATGCACTGACGGAATCTCTGATACTATGATCAAAGCTCACCCTTAAACCAGGGTCAAGAGTAGAATCAACATCTACCTCAAAGAGCGGATTATTACAAGAAGATGTAGCATCCGCCTCATTTTCTGATTCTTCTCCATCAGTATCATAGATTGGAGCTTGCTGATCATAAAACTCATAACTGTACTGAGGAGAGGAAAATCCCTCTTGAATCACTTTCTGTTCTCCATCCAAATCTGCACTATAGCATGAAGTTGAATCTGCATCACTCACCTCATAATCAGCAACATCCTGTGTGTTGTCATCAACATTTAAGGTATTGTTGCTATGTACCTCATAGGATATCTCAAAAGAAGTTGTAGAAGCCATATCTTCATACATTTCTGTTGATGATGCATTACAAGAAAACTTATCTTCATGTGGCTGCTCCAATACAATTGGTTTGTCTTCAAACATCACTTGCTCTTCTTCAACCTTGAAATCTTCCTGAAGAATCTTGTGCCCAACTTCTTCCTCAAAGCTGGTCTGATTTTTGTTCTCCATAGGAGCAACTGAATGCTGGTCACTAACTGCTGAAAATTCATTGTGAAGATTTTTGGATACTTCACTTGTAGAGACCTCATGTATCTCATTTTTATTTTGTGATGTAGACCCAAAGATGGATGCCATAAACCTTGCTGTTTTATCTAAGGTTGCAGGATCTAAAATCAATTCCTTTATCCCTTTTTGATTTTCATCCAACTTTTTCAAACTTTGTTTCAGCTTCTCCATATTCTTGTTCCACTGCCTCTGAGTAATTGAAGTAGCCATGATCAATGCCCAACAGGATGGCAGGAAACCGCTCTGATACCACTGTGATGAGCCCTACTAATATAGACTCAAAACCTTTCAATTTCTGCCTTGGGAATTTTGTCAAACACTTGTCATGTAAAGCTGATATATGCTGATATAAACTTTTGATTGCTGTGTTTTTGGTTTTTGGCACTTGACAATGATGTTTGAATGCTCTGATACCACTATGGTGAGCCTTGCTAGCTCACTACTCAAAACCCTGTCTTTTTCTTAAGTCTATTTGTGTATTTTAGTTTTTAGAAAATTTATAAATGAGAGAGAAGATTATTACATCATATAAAAAGCCGAAAGCCTCCAGATTTTTTAAATAAGAAATCCGACCAGCATGGTGAAGAACTGACAAAAACTGGAGTAGAGAGTTACAGACTTCAAAGTTTATTCTGAAACTGAAGCCAGAGAGTAATATAGGTAGGGCGCGCAAGTTCATGAAGAGAGATCCTCCAAAAGAAGACGTTTCTCCAAAAAGCCAAAAAAACTTCCTTGCAAGTGCCACGCCCTTTCAAACAAAAAGCACCAAAAACCATCTCTGAAGGTGTGCCCAAACAGCCATGAAGTCTGCCATGGTGAAGGAAGAACATCAACTAATAAACCCTCTGTTTTTGATGAAGAACACTACAAAAATCTGTTGAAGCACTGCAGAACTTCTGAAATGAAGCTCTCTCAATCTGCACTAATTCAGCTGATCTTTCACAACTTCACAAGTGCTCACACTGAAGAGATTTCGTTCTCCAATTGTGGATTTGCTGCAAACCTGGTCACAGGCTGAAAGCAAGGGAAAAAACCTCCAAGGCAAAGTTGAAATATTCAAAAAGATGAGTTTCTCATTGCCCAAACTCCTTATAAAGCAAAGGAGGTGAAAACCTAAGAAAGCCGTACCTTTTAGGTTTTTAGATCATTTAAATTTATGGAAATAAACTTAAGTCACTTTCCATAGTCTCCCTTTTGATTTTTGGCGCCTCCTTTAAGTGAATAAAAGATATAACATTAAAATATTCACTTTAGACTTAATTTAAGTGAAATAATAATTATAAAGTCAATTTGACTTTATAAAAAGACTTTAAGTTAAAAATTAACTTAAATCACTTAAGTAAGCCTATCTCCCTCAATTCTCAACAGAATTCAATGCCGGCAGAAGCAAAGAAACTCCTGTACTGCCAAGGCCTGCAATGAGCCTATCCACGATCTCAGAAAATGAAATCGACTGAACTCTCCAGAAGGTACCACTGACCCTCTAACCAATCCAGTTAGCCCACAAGGGTCCAAGAAAAAGGCTAACACTCTGCAAACAAGATCACGCTAAAAAGGGGGACATTACAATCCGCCCTTCCTGAAATTGCTTGACCGCAAGCAATCTCAACAACAAAGGATCAACCACTCCACCAGGATCCCAAGGATAGTGCTGTGAAATGTCCCTACTATCATCAACTGTCTTTCGCTGCTCAACACTGATCTCAACTTCACCATGCCAAAAGTGGTGAAGCCAATGCATGGGACTCATCCAAAACGCAGTACCAATCCTGTTGCCACCTGGATCCCAATATAAACGGTACTCACATCCATCCATCATAATAAAGTAAGAATATCGGGAAGCCTCCGCAACACATCTCTGTCTATAGCTGGAACCTATGATGTCACCATAACCTGTCAACCCATGAAACCAACCATCTAGCCATGAAGCTCCTAAATCCCAACTCTGCAAATCATGCCAACTCCAAGTAGGACAACCATCGATCAATGAAGAGTCTAAGAAGATTAAATCACCAAGCAACAAGTAGATAGCTGCCAGATCGTGAGGGTCAAATGTAGAACTATCTGCACCTCTCATCATGTACTCCTCCGAAAACTCCTCTGCCAGCTTAATTTGAAATCCCAATACACTGGAAGGATCCCAAACGCAACGATCAATGCTCATGTCCAGAGTGCGAGCGATATCTAACTCGAAGAGAGGATCATCATACTGAATAATATCTACTCTAGGAAGAGAAACTGGATCGCCATTGTCATCCCATATGCAACTCCTAGATGAATGAGTCTCCTGTAACTCCCAAGTCTGATCAGCTGGATCATCATACTATAGCCTGTCAATCTCAACACCATCAGATATAGAAAAGAGAAACTCACAAGGAAGCAAGTCAAACTGCTGACAAAACGTGCTCCCTAAGACTGCATGAGATAGGCTATCATCCCACATGTCTAACACGTGCATACTAGAATTGTGCATCTGAAACAGATCATGTACATGATGACTAAGAAAGAAACTATGTAGACTCCTGACCATGTACACACTGGGAATCTCCTCAACGAGCTCTGTCTGAAATCCCGATGCACTGACGGAATCTCTGATACTATGATCAAAGCTCACCCTTAAACCAGGGTCAAGAGTAGAATCAACATCTACCTCAAAGAGCGGATTATCACAAGAAGATGTAGCATCCGCCTCATTTTCTGATTCTTCTCCACCAGTATCATAGATTGGAGCTTGCTGATCATAAAACTCATAACTGTACTGAGGAGAGGAAAATCCCTCTTGAATCACTTTCTGTTCTCCATCCAAATCTGCACTATAGCATGAAGTTGAATCTGCATCACTCACCTCATAATCAGCAACATCATGTGTGTTGTCATCAACATTTAAGGTATTGTTGCTATGTACCTCATAGGATGTCTCAAAAGAAGTTGTAGAAGCCATATCTTCATACATTTCTGTTGATGATGCATTACAAGAAAACTTATCTTCATGTGGCTGCTCCAATACAATTGGTTTGTCTTCAAACATCACTTGCTCTTCTTCAACCTTGAAATCTTCCTGAAGAATCTTGTGCCCAACTTCTTCCTCAAAGCTGGTCTGATTTTTGTTCTCCATAGGAGCAACTGAATGCTGGTCACTAACTGCTGAAAATTCATTGTGAAGATTTTTGGATACTTCACTTGTAGAGACCTCATGTATCTCATTTTTATTTTGTGATGTAGACCCGAAGATGGATGCCATAAACCTTGCTGTTTTATCTAAGGTTGCAGGATCCAAAATCAATTCCTTTATCCCTTTTTGATTTTCATCCAACTTTTTCAAACTTTGTTTCAGCTTCTCCATATTCTTGTTCCACTGCCTCTGAGTAATTGAAGTAGCCATGATCAATGCCAAACAGGATGGCAGGAAACCGCTCTGATACCACTGTGATGAGCCCTACTAATATAGACTCAAAACCTTTCAATTTCTGCCTTGGGAATTTTGTCAAACACTTGTCATGTAAAGCTGATATACGCTGATATAAACTTTTGATTGCTGTGTTTTTGGTTCTTGGCACTTGACAAATGATGTAGAGCCACTGTGATGAGCCTTGCTAGCTCACTGCTCAAACTCCTGTCTTTTTCTTAGGTCTAATTGTGTTTTTTAGTTTTGAAAATTTATAGGCAGAAGAAGAGAGAGAGTGCCCATCATATAAAAAGCGAAAACTCAGATTTTTTAAATAAGAAATCCGACCAGCATGGTGAAGAACTGACAAAAACTGGAGTAGAGAGTTACAGACTTCAAAGTTTATTCTGAAACTGAAGCCAGAGAGTAACATAGGTAGGGCGCCCAAGTTCATGAAGAGAGATCCTCCAAAAGAAGACGTTTCTCCAAAAAGCCAAAATAAACTTCCTTGCAAGTGCCACGCCCTTTCAAACAAAAAGCACCAAAAACCATCTCTGAAGGTGTGCCCAAACAGCCATGAAGTCTGCCATGGTGAAGGAAGAACAGCAACTAATAAACCCTCTGTTTTTGATGAAGAACACTACAAAAATCTGTTGAAGCACTGCAGAACTTCTGAAATGAAGCTCTCTCAATCTGCACTAATTCAGCTGATCTTTCACAACTTCACAAGTGCTCACACTGAAGAGATTTCGTTCTCCAATGGTGGATTTGCTGCAAACCTGATCACAGGCTGAAAGCAAGGGAAAAAACCTCCAAGGCAAAGTTGAAATATTCAAAAAGATGAGTTTCTCATTGCCCAAATCCCTTATAAAGCAAAGGAGGTGAAACCCTAAGAAAGCCGTACATTTTAGGGCTTTAGCTCATTTAAATTTATGAAACTAAACTTAAATCACTTTCTATAGTTTCCCTTTTGATTTTTGGCGCCTCCTTTAAGTGAATAAAGAGATAACATTAAAATATTCACTTTAGACTTAATTTAAGTGAAATAAGAATTATAAAGTCAATTTGACTTTATAAAAAGACTTTAAGTTAAAAATTAACTTAAATCACTTAAGTAAGCCTATCTCCCTCAATTCTCAACAGAATTCAATGCCGTCAGAAGCAAAGAAACTCCTGTACTGCCAAGGCCTGCAATGAGCCTATCCACGATCTCAGAAAATGAAATCGACCGAACTCTCCAGAAGGTACCACTGACCCTCTAACCAATCCAGTTAGCCCACAAGGGTCCAAGAAATAGGCTAACACTCTGCAAACAAGATCACGCTGAAAAGGGGGACATTACAAAATTCAAGGATTACAAGTGTTGGGTTCATTTTGTGTAATGATCAAGGTGATTCCAAGTATGGAATCTCTCTTCCTAAGCATAACATTGAAGAATGAGATTGAAGACGAAGATCTTGTGGCAAGCTTATCTGCTACATCTTCTAATGGTTATAAAAAATTAATGCTAGAAGGGACTCTCTTCTCCTAATCAATGCTATTCACAAAGGAGAAGCTTATGAGATATTTAAGGAGGCTTTGGTAGTGAGCTACAAATTTGTTAAAATTAGTTTCCATCCTGGAAAATGCAATCCTAATTGCATGGTAGATTTCTTGGAAAAATCATGTAGCAGCTATTTTCAGCCACCTTTCTTCTTCTTGGGATGGGATGGATAAGCATATAAAATTTAAACCTACTTGAAACTTATGTTTAGTTTCCTCTATAGTACTATGGGACCTTTGTGAAGTTGTTATCTACTTTTCATATAATATTTGCAATTGGCAATATTATGCTAGCTTGTGGGAATTTATATCTTAATTCATCATTTCTGGTGGTGGCTTTGTGTCAAATCTTATAGCCTCATATGAAATTCTATCATATCAGGTGACATGTGAGGTGTTTATCTAGAGTATTGTGCAGTATTATTCTCGTTTATTGTGGCATGTGTGGGCAATTATATGAAGGCATGTTGGGCTTGTTTCTTGGCATTTGATGTGGCTGTGGTTCCTATTTGGCTAATTGTTCAATTGATGTTGTGTGAGATCTCTTGGTGCTTTTGTTGTAGGGATGGCACATAAAAAGAATTCGGCTTGTAGGGATCTACAGCGTCAAGGCATGGTCTCTAACAAATGCCTAGAAGCAATTTTTAGCTATAAATCTCATCCAATGTTGGATTTTATCAAAGCCATGCTTAGGGAGGCTAGGATGGGTACTCACAATCCACCTAAGTCAAAGGCCATGATAAGGAGAGATTTTGTGGAGAAGCTAGCATTTTTATTCTAAAGCTAGAGATTAGGGTTTGGCTACTCGAATTGACTCTCTCAAACTACTATGAAGATTTTTCTATGCCATTAGTGGATGTTGGAGAAGGTGTAAAGAGCCTTGCAAAATTTGCTCTAAAATTTCTGTTTTGACTCCTTTGGAATTATGTCAAACACTTGGTGTGCAAACTGTATCTGTTGGTTTTCGTTTATGTTTGCTTGTTTGATTTGAAGGGAGCTCGTTTAAATGTTAGTTCATATAAACCACATGGAATAAATTGCATGCATGAAATATAAACAATGCTTATGGCATGTAAAGAAATCAACGTTTACGTTGCAGCAGTTCAAGTAAACAGTATGTCAGCCACACATAGATCATCACCTCATTTGAATAGGACAAAATAATTAATGGACTTTATATGATCACAATCTGCCCAGACTTACACTCAGATCCCTTAGTCTCAGAAATACAAATGAAATCAGATCATTTACATTCATGAAAGACCAAGCAATTAAGGACCCCAACCTGAACCATATGCTGACTCTAGAAATGACTATTTCTGAGCACTGTACACAGATATGATGAAATAAAAACTACTCAGAAATTTGCAGTAGCTGAACGATGGTTTGCTCCTCGACTTTTGACAGGACTACACACAATAACTACAAGAAATTTTTTGCAGACCTGACTGAAATATAATGTAAGCAGCTAGGGCAACTTTGATAATTTGTTTCATGAGACAATGGTGCTCAGTATGAGTTACAATAATGCAGAACCAATAACAGCAATTAAAATGCATTTACAAGGGTCTCCAACCTGTGTTTAGCACCTGGAAATCTGATACGTCCTTGGGAAAGACCACAGACTGCCCAGAAGGAGGCGCCAGGTCTGGTAAATGCTGCAGCAGTTTGTTGGACGCTAAAACTCTCCAGAAAAGATCACTTCCAGCTATGAGCAGCCTCCCCCTAAGCTGATAGATAACCACGACCCAGCAAGGGCTAGCTTCAACAGCCATCTTACTCAAGAAATCGCGTCTTCCTGTTCTTCAGCCAGCTTCTTCACAAAACAGCTTATAGGTGGAATTTCATGGTGGAAATATGGGTGCCTGGGGTTATATCATATCAAGACGCCTTCAAAAAGAATGTATTGGCTTCCAAAACCGACTCAAGAGTTAACTGAAATTTCAATGAACTGCAATCACGAAAATGACGAATGAAACCTTGAGTTGCATTTTCGCATTTATTCCCAAACTCGACCTGCAATAGAAAGATCCCTTCCTTCCCAAACTCGTGAATCTTCTAGCTAGGGATGTTGTTTCACATCCGAACCTGGACCTGCTAAATCTTCAAACCCTAAGGCATGAACTTGAGCTCTCCCATAAAGAGTTATGCAATTTTCAAAAAGTGCGTTCCAAATGGAGTCCTTTTTCCATATATTTTCATGATGCCCGATGAAAGACTCATTTTCACTTGTATTTGCTCCTTCAAATATTAAAGTGACTTTGCAAAAGTTCTTTTAATGAAATATTTCCTTTTGCCCTTTTATAATATTCCAAAAAGTCACTTTACAAAAATTGATTTAATTAATCACTTATATCACCATAAAAGATTTAAGTTGAAACTTAGGTAAATAGTAAGTGATTAAATAAACGATTCCCTAACCACAACATATGCCTCCGGGAATACAAAAGGCAATGCGACGTCCAGTAAGGCTATTGAAGAGGGGACATTACAGTCCTCCCTTCCCAAGATTGCTTGTCCTCAAGCAATTGCAAGCTCGGGTGCTGCAGAATCTGCTCATTCTCCCATGTGGCATCCTCGGATGGCAAATCTCTCCACCTCACCAAATACTCTTTCACCACCCTATTTCTCAACCTCCTCTTTCGAGTGTCTATAATCTCCTCAGGGACTAGGACCAAATGTCCCTCTTCATCCAATGGTGGAAGCTCTGGAGAAGAAGTAACCTGCTGACCCAGCGCCTTCTTAAGGCACGAAACATGAAACACATTATGAATCTTGCTACTTTATGGTAGCTCCAACTCGTATGCCACCTCTCCAACCCTCCTGATAATCTTGTATGGTCCATAGAATCGAGGCTTGAGCTTCTCGACTCCGCTCTTCTTCAGAGAGGATTGTCTATATGGCTGCAAACGAAGGTATACCAAATCCCCAACCTTGAAACTGCACTCGATCCTGTGTCTATCAGCATATATCTTTTGTTGATTTTGTGCCACCTGGAGGTTATCCTTGAGTGCCCTCAAGATATCCTGACTCTCCTGAATCCAATCCTTGGCTTTGGGAGCCCTACTATCACCAAAATCCATCTCCATAAATGAAGGTGCATCGTAACCGTATAAGGCCTTGAAAGGACTCATCCCAATGGACATATGATAGGTGGTATTATAACAATACTCCCCCAAGTGCAACCACTTAATCCATGCTCGCTGCTGCCCTGCAATGTAGTTGCGCAAGTACCCCTCAATCCATTTGTTTAC
>VDFB02327481.1:0-12110 GCA_007258455.2 Sequoia sempervirens
TGCTATTATAAAAAATAATTTCACCCTAGTTGAGTTAGACTCAACTATCCTATGTAACATGGAAGCATTCTCAAGTTGTGGATGACTTATAATCAGAATGAATCTCTAGAGAGCATTGGTTCCCCTAGTAGATCACCTAAAACTAATGATTTTTCTAAGAAAAGGGATAGAAGGATACTGAAATGGAAATCCTTAAAAACTTAAAGGGCAGTGCACCAGGAACTTTAAAACTTATTCACTAATTCATCTCACAATCAGTTTGACAAATACTTTTACTCTCACAATTCCATATGAAACAATGCAATACATAAGTAATTTGCATGAAGGTTTGAAAATTAGAGGCTTGCATGAGGGAAAAACAAAATTTTATCACAAGTTCAACCCACTAACAATATAAAACACAACACACAACCTGCATTACATGAAACTTCTGCACTCAAACCTACAACAATGAGACATAAAAAGGGATTAAAAAATTGAATCACAATTGAACATCAAATCATTAACTACAAAATGAGACAAAACATGAAAAGGAGAACGTTGTTGTCTTTATTGATTTGAAAGGAGTTGTTGTATCATATTCTACAAATTTGAGTTCCAAATGCTTACAAAGCTCTTTGCAAGTGCTCAAGAGAGGAAGAAGCAATAATTGGAACTAATAATAAACCAAGTTTTTCTCCAATATATATCTCCAATGAGTCTCCATGAGTGAATAGGAAAAATCTCAATTAAATGATCACCAAAATAGAAACCAAAGTCCCATTTTTTAGCAAAGGGAATAAAGCTGAAAAATAGGGCCCAAAACTACTCCAAACTAACTAGAAATAGGTGGAAACTTTCCCTCCCAAGTGGATCGACCCAAAATGACTCAAAAATCACCAAGTTCTGACTGAAAATAAGAAATAGAAAGCTCAGTTCACTCATTCTTTCCCTTTTTCACAATTGAAAATCAAACAAAAATAGAAGGTAAACTGAAAGTTTCTATGAGGACACTCAACACTTTCTTTTATTTTCTGCATTTTATGGCAATTATTAAATAAATTTATAAAATATTTCTTTAGTAAGGCCTTACAATGTCTATAGCTTTCAGACTTAAGCAAAATCAAAGGAGGGGGAAAGACTTGAGTTTGATAACTTTGTAAAAAATAAATAGAAGGCATATATAGTTTTGACTCAATTCTGCAAAGTATATGATATCCACTCTTTTTATTTGATTTTCTTCAAAAGTCATAAAAAAATTCTAAGGCATATAGTCACATGATTTTCTTCAAAAATCATAAAAAGACACTTTAAGGCATGAAAGGCTTAGGCTCACAGAATATGAAAAGGTTTTAATACCACCATGTGTATTAATATTTGCATAAAATTTTAAAATGTGGAAGAATTCCCCCAAGGCCGACCACATAGGTAAAGAAAACCCTAAAACAAAAAGGATCCCACGACCCTTCACTCCACTTCATTTTTTATTTTGATTTTTTGGTGAAGACCTTAACTCTGCCTCTACACCACCACCATAGGGTTTGAGCAACTAGAAGCTTCATGAGGTTTTTTGAGGTCCAAAAGCTAAGATTTTGTCTATTTAAACTTTTCTTTAAATCATGTTTTTGAATGTAGAAAACTTGCCTCCTTTTAGAAGGTGAAAAGAATACCCTTCTATAAAAAACTCAATCTCTTGCAAACTTATGAAGTTGGGGCCTTCATTCACATTTTTGGTCTTTGAAGGAATTTCTACACCTCTCCATTCTAAAAAACTAAAAACTCTTCTCCTTTCTTCACATTTCTGGGTCCCTTCATGCCTTATCTTTGTATTTTCTGTAGATGATAAAAAATTTGCTCATGTTACACATATGCCTTACCTTTTATCAAAGCTTCAACCCACTAACAATATAAAACACAACACATAACCTGCATTACATGAAACTTCTGCACTCAAACCTACAACAATGAGACATAAAAAAGGATTCAAAAATTGAATCACAATTGAACATCAAATCATTAACAGCAAAATGAGACAAAACATGAAAAGGAGAACACTGTTCTCTTTATTGATTTGAAAGGAGTTGTTGTATCATATTCTACAAATTTGAGTTCCAAATGCTTACAAAGCTCTTTGCAAGTGCTCAAGAGAGGAAGAAGCAATGACTAAAACTAAGAAGAAACTAAGTTTTTCTCCAATATATATCTCCAATGAGTCTCCATGAGTGAATAGGAAAAATCTCAATTAAATGCTCACCAAAATAGAAACCAGAGTCCCATTTTTTTAGCAAAGGGAATAAACCTAAAAAATAGGGCCCAAAACTACTCCAAACTAACTGGAAATAGGTGGAAACTTTCCCTCCCAAGTGGATCGACCCAAAATGATTCAAAAATCATTGAGTTCTGACTGAAAATTAGAAATAGAAAGCTCAGTTCACTCATTTTTTCCATTTTGCACAATTGAAAATCAAACATAAATAGAAGGTAAACTGAAAGTTTCTATGAGGACACTAATAGTTTCTTTTATTTTCTGCATTTTATGGCAATTATTAAAGAAATTTATAGAATATTTCTCTAATAAGACCTTACAATGTTTGAAGCTTTTAGACATAAGAAAAATCAAAGGAGGGGGAAAGATTTGAGTTTGATAACTTTGCAAAAAATAAATAGAAGGCATATATAGTTTGGACTCAGGGTAAGTGCACAAAGTTGAGTCCACGAAACATGGAAGTTTTTTGCCTTAGACAAAAAATTGAAATCGGCATCCAACAAATGGGATCCTGATTTAATAAACGGGATCCTGATTATTAAAAATCGGGATCCTGTTACGGTTCAGGATCCCGAGCCTGAGATCAAACGGGATCCCTCTTTTTAAAAATCAGGATCTCGTTTCCCGTCGGACTCCGAACCAATGGATACGGAACAGGATCCCAATTTATAAGAAATGGGATCCCGATTTATAAAATACGGGATCCTGATTTATAAATAACATGATCTCGAGTTGTATAAATCGGGATCCCGTTTTATACTGCTATTTATTTTTTTAAAAAGAACAGTTTTCACTGCTCTACGAACGGGACCTCGAGTGAGTGTTGGCGACAACGACCCCACGACCAGCTACAGGTACCCCACCTAAACACCATTTCTTTGCATTTTTTTATTTTGAATTGAAATTTTAAAAGAAATACATTAATTTAGCATGTATTTTTTTCAATTTATGTCACATTTTAATCATTTTTTTAATTGTTATAGTAGAATTCAATAATTGTAAAAATAGACGAAAACTTGCAATGAAACTTAAATGTTTTCTAATAAAAATGAAAAAAAAACCTTGAATTGTGTTTTAGAAACAAAATTTAACTCTTAAATCTTAAATTGTTTGATTAAACCCAAAAAAAATTGATTTTGAAAACCCTAATTGAAATAAAACAAAAAAAATTGCATTTCAAAACCCTAGAAATCGAAATGAAATAAAAACATCGCATTTACAAATCCAAATCGAGCTTTTTGAAACCCTGAATTCAAATCAAACGAAAAAAATTGAATTTGAAAACCCTAATTTGAATTGAAATGAAAAAATTTCATTAAAAACCCTAATTATTTAAAACTGAAATCCTAAATTGAATTGGAACAAAATTTTGTTAAAACCCTAAATTGGAATCCCGGACAAAATCATTCACATTTGCTTGAAATGTTTTAAAATTTTATTTGCTGTATGGAAAAAGAGTAATTATATATTAAACTTTAGTTTCAATTTTAAATTATAATTAGTTATAAATCAGTATATTTAAAGAATGGTTAAAATTCCTTAAAGAGTTTATCTTGATGTTTGTTTGCAAATTTAGTTAAAAGGAATTAAATGAAATCTAAACACATCTGTTGATCGATTCCAATTGACACTAACTTGCAGCTCTAGAATTATGCCAAGAGACCACCCTAGAAAACTTCACCCTAAGTTTTGGAAGCCCTAGACCCTAAACTGTAAAATCTAAACCCATAACACTAAAGCATTTGAAATTTATGAACCCTAGACCCTAATCTTTCATTGGACATACCTAAAATTATGTAGGTTCAATGTCAAGAATGGGTCTATTTGGTAGATTTATGAAAACTATTTTGAATATCTATAATGCCATAAAAGTATAATTATAGCAATTCCAATTGGAAACACTTGGGTACATATATATCGTATGAAATTTAAATCTAGGAAGATGTCTATCATATAGGCGAGTGATCCTAGATAATAATCCACCCATCCTCAATCATAATGGATTATTTAGAAATTAAGAGAGATTCAATTTAACCATAAAATTACCTATATTTTGATACTATATAGATTTATGTGGAAGAATAGAAATGCATCAATATTCTTTGTGCCATATTTTATGAATATTAATATTTAAGAAAAATCTAGATAAGATTGACCTAAGTAGATGATTTATGTAAGGGCTTTTTAGTGAACAAGTGACACACCATGGAGATAGGGATGGTATTTAAATTCTTATTTATAAATATAGTGTACCCCCTTTAAATTTGTATTTGGTTTTTATAATGAGTTGAAATTATCAATGTGTTACATAAAAGAAATTTGTGCTTAGATATATTTAAATTAGATAATAAAGATATAGTTATATAAAATAGGGAATCCAACATGAGGAATAAACCTTTAATGTGCCATTGTGTGCATCTAATTTATGCCAATGATTTAGTAAGAGTGATCGTCTAAGAGGATGAAATTTAAGCCTTGAGAAATTGTAAGATCTAACACTATTTTAATGTAGTTTTATATGTGTGTACATGTCCACTATGTTTTTTGAGTTTATGTTAATGTAAGATAAGGAGGATTTGTGGATATATTTGAAATCTAAAGAAAAAACAAAAATGATGTGAATATATAGATATATATTTGTAAAATGATTCTTTAACTTATCTATATTAAACATTGTATATTATCTCTATATTACTATCATGGCTTGATTTTCATTATGTCTACTAAATGTTGCTATATTTATTCATTGTTGTAATTAAATTATAGGGCTCAATGTGTAATCTATTTTACATCAAATTTTATAGTAGACTTATAATCCTAGAATGTTTGTAAATTTAATAGCTAACAAATAACTTGATAGGTGCAACTAAAAACCAAAAAATGTGGTTTGATTTATCTCCATTAGGTTGGAAAGCTAAAAAATCTACTAGGTTTATCCCTATTAGGTTGAAAACCCAAAAGTGTAGCTTAATAAACTTACAAGTGGTGAAAACTCACAAAAGCACTAGAAACTAATATTTGCAAAACTACCCTTGACATATCAAAAAAAGCCAAAGGTCACCATATGTCATACCTATATAGGTTGTATAGTTATATTGGATACCTTATAGTATCTCCTATTGGTTATATATGTTTGAAGATGACATTAGCAACACATCCCTACATTTATATGAGATATATTATTAACATGTCGTGTTACACATATGCTAAGATACTCAAATATGGATAAGGAGAACTAGGGAATATATATTAGAAGAGAAAGATATACTAAGCTATCCAATATTATATTTTTGTACTTAGTGTAGAAGAGAAATTCTAGACCAAGAATGCAAGTGCAAACTCAATGCTCTACTTCTAATGAAAGGTAAATAAAATAATGAAAGATTAGAGAAGCATAATATGTTCCATAACATTCTTTTATGGCTCTAAATGTATGTGTTGAAGTTGCTCTTTGGTTCTCTAATGTGATAACATATACATACAAATTTTATCATATGGAAACATTTGGGGATGTCATTATTTTATAGAGTTGAGGGGAAAGGAATGGAGGACTAGGTTTTTTTGGAATCGAGGACTAGAATCATGAGAGAATTTTTGAATTTGAATTTGAGAGGGAAGAGAGAATTAAATGTAGGTGGTTGGGTTGATGGAGGGCTTGTGTTGACTTGATTAGGTAGATGGGAATAATTGAATGCTAATTTGAATTTGGATTGAAGGTCTAAGTTGGAAATGAATGGCTATGATTAGTCTAATTGATTTGATGGCTAGGATAGATTATTAATTTCATTTTAGATTTGATGAAGTGGAAGTAAGTTACATTAGTTTGAGTTTGGATTGGTGATTTGGAATTATTTTAATTTTAAGCTATGGATGTGACATGATTATCCCCTTAATGGTTGATTAAAAGTTAGGATTTGGGGATTTTAGCTAATTAAATACTAAACTCTAAAGTCTAAACCGTAAACCCTAAAGCCATCATTTTTTCTTAGGCTCTTAATGAAATTTGGTTGTCTTAGGCAACTCCACCAAATTTCACTACCTTATGCCATGTAATTGTTTCCTAGGATCTTGCAACATGTAGATCCCCTTAAGCTATCCTATTACCTTAAACCCTAAACTCTAAAGTCTAAACCCTAAACCCTAAAGCCATCATTTTTTCTTTAAAGGCTCTTAATGAAATTTGGTTCCTTAGAGCAGCTTCACCAAATTTTTTATTCATTTGAGCCATGCCATTTTCTCCTAGGACCTCACTAGGCGTAAAATCCTTAAGCCATCCAGGTCACCTAAATGCGTAATTCAATTTTTCTTAAGGGGTTAATGATATGACATTTCTTAAGGGGATCAAAGAAGTTCTTAAAATTTTGTGATAAAAGTTGCCCAAGGCCCAACCAAATTTAACAATAATAAGATCCTACAAGATTATACAATATCAATAGTTAATTGTATTTTCATTCAAATAACATGTGCCTTAGACATATAAATGGGGCTTACATATAATTTTATCATTTGTATTCAATTATTTAAGGCCATTTATATTGAATGGTTTAACTTGGTATTTCCTAAACATGTATCTTACATCTTGAAATTACAAATCTAATGCAGGTTCACTCATATCTTGAAGATCTCATGGATCCATTCAATAATATTCGCAATCCACCTCCATGCCATCCATCTCCAACACCTTCACCTCCACCTCCACCCACTCCACCTCGTAACCCCCACCTCCACCACCTGAAATCAATGAACATGCTCATTTGCAAGCACAAATCAATGCTTCTGCTAGAACCATCCAAGATCAAATCAACATTATTCAAAATGAAGAATGTGTCGCACCTCCTATGAGGATGTTTGCATCTAGGATGCAAACCCATGTTGATGCTATCAGGGCTATGGATGGGATCGTAGATGAGCATCGAAAATGGCTAGAGGAGGGAGAACTCTAATTTTGAAAGGAAAACACAAAGAAATGAATATCTATGTAGTAAGAGAGCCATAATGGTTATAAATTAAAACAATGATCTTAAATAGTTATGAATTTATAAATTTGGTGAAGCGATGGATATTTTGTGTGATAGTTATAAATTTGGTTCCAAATGGATATTTTTAGTGACATGAATTTATGATTTTGGTTCTATATGGATATTTTTAGTGACATGGATTTGTGAAGTTGGTGGAATTTATGAACTTATAATGAATAGTATATAATAGTATATATTTAATGACTATCTATTAGATCATGATTTCTCATGCTGAAAAATTGTGTGTGTGTTAAAGACATAAAATGAGATTTTGTGAATGTTTCAAGTTTATTGTTTAGTATGTATGTGCATGTATTAAAAATTTGCATAATAGTTCTTAAATTTTGAAATTTGTATATGTATGTATGTATAGTTTAGTTTAATGATTTTTATGCATGCAAATTATGCATCATATTTTTTATTTTAAATGTACATGTACATACATTTAATTTTTAATTTTGCATGGACATGCTCTTGAGTTGAACAATCAATGTATATATATGTGCATTTCAATTAAATATATGAGAGCTTAATATATATGTTTCTCATCCTATTTCAATTAAATATATGATCTTAATTTTTGTATGCACATGGGTCCTATTTTGTATGATTTTAAATGCAGGTGCACATTATATCAAGCATATATCATGGATGATTTTAACATTGATGATATCATCAATCCACCACCTGATCCACAGCCAGATCCGCCTCCCTCCCCCCCTCCACCTCCACCTCCCACCTCCCTCCCCTCCCCTCCCCCTCCCCTCCCTCATGTCACCCACCTCCGGCCACCTATGGCATCTGATGAGGCTCGCTTGAGCATGAATAAATGATCAAATTCAGCATCCTTCACAGGACACAAATCAATGCTATGCGAGTCCAAAGCATTGATTATCCCTACATGTGAGCGTTTTGCATCACATGTGCAAAATGTTGTTGATTCCGATAGAGGATGATAGATTCGTCATGAGTAGAGCATCGGCAGAGAGAGAACAAATGAGACAATTTTATTTTGATGGTCTCTCTTATAAACAAATATTAGACCTTAAAATAACAAAATCCCATCTAGCCCCTACTTTCTTGACCCCGTTACCTGACAACCCATTCCAC
Source organism: Sequoia sempervirens (assembly GCA_007258455.2). Taxonomy (NCBI): domain Eukaryota; kingdom Viridiplantae; phylum Streptophyta; class Pinopsida; order Cupressales; family Cupressaceae; genus Sequoia; species Sequoia sempervirens. Next base: position 8,374 of record VDFB02327481.1, read on the forward strand.
CCAACAAATCTAGAATATCCATGAGGTGGTGCATACATCCGCAGATGATTGCACATTTTGGGATCGATGGTATATGGTTTTTGATAGTCCCTCACATGCTAATTGGGAGTGCCCATTGTATTTTTGAGAAAATTGTATGTAGAGTTTGTTTGGGGCCAAAGCCCAATTATTTGATTTTAGATCATTTCGGGGTGTTGGTGGCGGCATGCCACAAAAGAGATTAGGGGAAAGGGTTGATCCCCGATGCCCAGTGCATGCACAACCCCTTGTTGTTGCTACTGGTCCTCCCATTCCTGCACCTGTACATCATCAAGCTCTGGTATCAACATTAGGTTCCCTTAGTACACTTGCAGGAGACCTTGATCAGCACGCTTTTGCGATAGCGAGTGGGGAGCATAGAGACGATGATGATGATGGAGGAGTTTTTTATGGAGCTGGTCCGAGTACTGCTCCAGGAGTGTCGAGACCCATCCCCCATATATGTACTAGTTGTCATCAAGTGTGTTATGGACCTGATCAGGCTACACCCAGTTCAGGTGGACGGGGAGATTCTGGTGGTTCATCTGGTCGCATCAGTTCATTTGTAGAGTTCCTCGTAGTAGAACATCACCCTGAGGACACTATGACATAGGTATAAATATGCATCTAGATGTACGAACTCATTTTATAATATTTTTTATGGTTGTATATATCAAAGAAAAGTTTGCAATACATTTTAACAATCAATTTTTTTGGTGTACAAATGACACTTTCGATGCAAGGGCAATCATTTGTACCACGAGTACATATATCGACACCGGTCATACTTGGCAACCCTTATGGGGTATTTTGATTTCATTTTTTAAAATTATATATGAAATCATAAATTATTTAACTTGATTTTTAAATTTATAATTTAATCACATATATGTTTCAAATATTCATGTTGGTTTAGGTGATTCAATCGGCATCCACGTCGATTCCTCCTGAGGGATTGTCAAGCACTCCTCCATTATCGAGCGACATAGATCATAGGTAGGGTATTCATGTATAGAATTTGTTTAAAAGTTTACATTAGTATAGTTACAATTTTATGAGTTTGAATTCACTAGATATGAAGCATGCATGCATGAAATATTAGCATTAAATGTCTATGTACATGTCTGGTTGTTACCACAATAAGAATGGGCATTGGGCAAACATTTTGATGTTCACGGTTATAATAGGGCCACTAATTTCGAGGTTGTTTACAAAACTTTCTACAAAAATGTTTGAAACTTGAATATATATGTATATATTAACCTAATTGAATTATTGCGTACCTTTAATTTTGATCTTGGACTTTGTTGAATTTACAACTTTGACCTTAACCCGGACATAGTTACACCACCGGGAGGACATGTAGAGCAGGTCTCAGATCAAATGGTAATTTTATTTTTTTATTATATTTAAAGTGAATTATAAATTTTAAATTGAATATATACATATTAATATGATATTTTCACATATTCTTTTTCTTTTATAGCATGAGACACATCCTGTAGTTGAGCATGTACAGACAGGTCCTGGAGAAGAGCCTAGTGGACAACCTCATAATACGATATGTAATTAAAATATGATAAATTCTGAATTAAACTGAATAAAAAAATAATAATTGTAGAGTTGTACATCTAATTTAGAATTTCTTTGTCTTGTTTATGTAGGCTGATTTAAGAAATTTAGAGGTTTCTTGGTAGCACAAAAGCATCGGATGTGAATATGGTGGTAATTTAATTTTATGATCGATTATAAATAAAATTGTCATTAAATTATTTTTTATTGTCTTATATCTAATTTCATCTTTCTCTTATGTACAGAGTGTTTCAGGTCATCCACATAGTCCGCATGGTGTGAAGAGGTCTCTTGATTATAGAGACAGTACATGACCTACAAACATGTGATTTTATATGTTTTATATTTCTTGTAACTTATCATGTACTCTGTTGGACTTTATTTCATGTGTGCTTAATATATTGGTTTCATACACTTAATATGTTACATAAATTATGGACTTTATTATTGTTTGAAATTTTAATTTACGCATGTACATTTATGCATTTTATGTTCATAGTCAAGACATTAATATAGGACATTAATGTGAAATTTACTAAAGACTTCATAATTGTAGAATAATTTTAGGTTTAATCTTCTTTTCAATGAATAAGAAGATATTTTCCTTCTAATGTATTAATTTTAATTTTATGAGAGAAAATTTATGTGGATTTACCTACTTATTTAGTTCTATAAATTGAATTTTACCTCATTGTTGGTGCACTTGGAATTCCTATACCTTGTGAATATCATGGATATCACCATTCTTTGTTATTTTATTCTTTAATTTTTCCTTAACTAAATTGATAAATAAAGTCATTGCTCTAAACTCTTAAGCAAATAAAATTCTTTATAGTGAAAAAATCTAACAAGGTATTGATATAATTAGCTAATGTACATATTTATAAAATGACACCATTAGTTTCTCACTAGTAATGGAAAAAAGTGTTGGTACTAAAAATTAAGGAAAGAGGTAATCATTAGAAAAAATATAAATTATGATAACATGAGAATGTGTATATGTAAAATGATTGTAACCATTAGGTGATGAATACGTAGTGTACACACATGATAAATTTTAAAAATGATGAATATGGAGCTCAATCGAAAGGAAAATTAATTTCATCATTGTTTCCCCCATTTAGAATATCATGATTGTGTGTAGTGTATGAAAAATGAATAAAAGTCTGGCCTCCATGTGTCAATAACAAGAAAAAAAATAGAATATCACATAAATTATGATAACATAAGAATGTGTATATGTAAAACAATTGTAATCATTAGGTGATGAATACGTAGTGTACACACATGATAAATTTTAAAAATGATGAATATGGGGCTCAATCCAAAGGAAAATTAATTTCATCATTGTTTCCCCCATTTAGAATATCATGATTGTGTGTTGTGTATGAAAAATGAATAAAAGTCTTGTCTCCATGTGTCGATAACAAGAAAAAAAATAGAATATCACATAAATTATGATAACATAAGAATATGTATATGTAAAACAATTGTAACCATTAGGTGATGAATACGTAGTGTACACACATGATAAATTTTAAAAATGATGAATATGGAGCTCAATCCAAAGGAAAATTAATTTCATCATTGTTTCCCCCATTTGGAATATCATGATTGTGTGTAGTGTATGAAAAATGAATAAAAGTCTTGCCTCCATGTGTCAATAACAAGAAAAAAAATAGAATATCACATAAATTATGTACATAGAAATAGAAATATGACCCACAAAATTTTCTGTGAATTAAGGTTAGGGTTATAGGACAAAACTTTGGGTAAAGGTTAGGATTAGGACACAACTAGAGTTAGGGTTAGGTTTCAATTAGGGTCAGATACAACAAGGCTTAGGGATAGGATTAATTTTAGGATAGGGTAAGGGTTCATCTAACACTAATTTATAAGTTGTCAAAACAAATAATGATGTCTTAAGGGGGTGTCTAAAGGGGTCATAATAGAACATGTTAATTAAGGGGACGTCTAAAGGGGTCATAATAGAATGTCTTAAGGGATGTCTAAAGGGGTCTTAATAGAGAGCATCTTAAAGGGGATGTCTTAAGGGGAGTCATAATAGAGCGTCTTAAGGGGATGCCTTAAGGGTTAGAATATGTCTCAAAGGGGATGTCTAAAGGGGTCATAATAGAATGTGTTAA
>VDFB02327482.1:0-21319 GCA_007258455.2 Sequoia sempervirens
AATTTTGCACTAAGGAAATGGAACTGAAATTATAATAAAGGGAGCTTCAATGTAAATAAACATAAAATAAGGTTTCTTATAATAAAAGTTTATCTTAAAATAATTCCTTGCAAATATTAATCAAGGGTCATTAAGGAAATTTGAAGACTTGTCTTTTGGAGGAAAACATTTTTAAGAGAGGCCAAGCAAGGAGGAGGCATATTGATAAACCATTCTATTTTCTGATTGCTACTCCTTAGAGTATTGAACTTTAGTTCAATTAACCTGAGGACAAAAACCCTCTACGTCTGGAATTGGAGGACAAAACCCACAATTCCTTGGAGTGATTTCATATAGGAGTCACCATTGGGCTGAACCATCGAAATTTCAAATTGATATTAATATTACACTTGTGCTGAAGGAGCAATGTGACTCCTAGAGTAATTCTGCATTCTTTTTTGGCAAAAATATATCAAGTTTGTGGCCATGATCTGCATATAGCGATTGCACTAACAGATGGATACCATCTGCCGTATAAATCACTGCCATTAGAGCATGATAATGGTTTCCTTATGATCATTTGTTGATATTGATACATTACATCATAGGTGCTGCAGTGAAAAGGGTTTCATACAAATAGTCACTAGGTTCCACATATATAAATTACATCATTATTTCCAAGGTATTGCTTCTACTTGGAGCATAATTCGGATATACACTGGATCCATATGGTATATGCAGCTTTTGTACTGCCATCATAACAACAATCTATTGTGATGTGCAGCCCTTTAAAATCACTGTCACAGACAGGACATTGATCATTGTGGCGATTTTATTATTGGTCTAGACTTGCACTTCCCATATGGGCAAGGGTTACGGGGGATATTTATATTCAACTGCAACATTTCATCACCTCCCTAGTTCTTCCAATTGTGGGAGTTATAAAATCACTGTCACAACCAGGACATTGATCATTGTGGTGATTCTACTAATGGTCCAGATTTGTGCTTCTAATAAGGGCAAGGGTTACCTTACAAGGGATATTTATATTCAGGTGCAACGTTTCATCACCTCCCTAGTGCTTCCAATTGTGGGAGTTATAATTCAAATCTGCATTTCATAATTTGTTTAAGAATCTAAACAAGTTGAAGGTTTCATGGTGGACCTAATAATTGTCTCATAATATTCCAGAGAGAATTTCAGTGACTTCGTGGCAGATTTATTTCAGAATATAGTAATTTAAAGACATACATTCAACCCAAACAGAATTGTATAATCAGTGATTTTGTGCTGATCATTATATGTAAATCAAATAATATAAAATATTCCATCCAGAATATAACACTGAGATTTTTGAAAATCTGTCTTGGGATGTTTACAACTTATCTAAAATGGTGGCAACGTAACTTGTAAAAAGAATAAGTATCATGTCAATGAAGCATTACACTAATCAGGATACACAATAGTACCAAGCCATTATAGAAAACAGATGGATAGTATTTGGCAACCATGAAGATATTAAATTAATGGTAGGGTATAGCAATACTAGAACCATTATGGTAGAGCAAACAAAACTTGAATAAATGCCTCAATACACAATCAGAGAATGAAAAATGGAAGCTGAAAGTGGCATCCATATGTTAAGCGACCCACCCTGTTATGAGAAGTCTCTGAAGAAGATCACTGCAAATCATGAATTAATTAATTAGTAATAATGGATGCTAGTGTATAAGTTTCCCAGTGGAAATCTCTTGGTACTTTCATAACTGAACTGAAAAATGTTTAATAGAAATTCCAAAGACATTCATGCACCAGACACAACGGCAATCATCCAGTCAAAGAGGTGTGTGTGTGTCTGCGTCTGTGTGTGTGCATCTATGCGCGTCTGTATGCGTGTGTGGTGGGTGGATGTGTGTGTGTGTGTATACATGTGTGTGTGTGTGTGCATGCGCAGGCATGGTGGGTGTGTGTGTGTCTATGCGTGTGTGTATGTGTATGTGTGCACATGTGCATGTGTATGGTGGGTGGGTGTGTGTGCGGGTGTAGGTGTGTGTGTGTGTGTGTCCATGCGCGTGTGTGCATGCACGTGCGTGTGTGTGTGTGTGTGTGTGTGTGTGTGATCACAAACACAAGACAGTGTATTCATCATGGTCTCCTTACAACAACTCAAATGATACAAACCTACCAAGAAATTAAAAATCCAAAAGCTACTTACTACACAGATACTGTTATCATTGTCACCTATAACAGCAACTTTTAATTTATAATATCTCTGAACTGCAACCAACATGCATGTAAGCTTTAACCAAAAAGCAGAAAACAAAGATTCAAAAGTTATGCCCACAGCTGCCACTTAACTAAATTAGAAGCTAAAAAGAGTAAAGGCATAACAAGTTCCAAATGACTTCTCCAAGAGGCCTACAAACCAGGATCTAAATTCACTCAATAACCTTAAGGGACTTAAAATAAACAGACACATTAAATTTACAGTCAAATAATAAGGGAACAACTTATATATGGAAAAATGTTGTAAAACCTTGCAAATATAAAAATCAATTATATTTCAAAAAAATATAGATGAAGATATAATATCATTCTATGTCGAACCCACAGTGACAAAACTGACATCCAAATAGGCATTAAAACATGATTTGGTTACTAAAGTGTTTATGTAATAAACTATCCATCATCAATCGAGAGGTATATGCCTACTTAATGCATGTTATACTAAAATTGAGAGATTGAAATTGCAGACACAAAATATAGCAAAAACTAAACCATATTGAAACTACACCTTGATTGCACAATAATAGAAATATTAAAAACTATATAATGCATTTGGGAGTTTTACACAATCAGTGTTGGCTTTATAAAACCTTTGATTTCCCATACAAACTTCCCAACTCCACTACTCCTGACGGGAATAACATAACTTTCAAGCTAATTATTTCACAACTACTTACTTATATGCTAACAATTGTTTTATTTATTTATTTAATATTTATTAACTAACCTATATACTATATATACTATAGGTGTAGTATTAATTCCAACATCTCCTTCCCTCCTACCCCCCCTTATTTACATCAATCTAAATAAAAGAATGAACACTGCATGGACTGAATACAACAGCCCATCTGGAAATCTGATGAGGTGCCTCCACCCTATCTCCCACTCACCCAAGACAGACCAAACTAATCACATCAACAGATGTCCTAACTACTGAACTCTACAAATCGTCTGTACCACGAGAGAATCAATCCCAATCTCTGTAACAACCACCCCTGATTTTTTTTGTTTGTTTACTGAGAATGATGTAGATTGCAGATTTGTGTTTGTTTCAAGTTCCATTCACATGTTGGGGCATTCATAGAAAACATTGCATAGAAAGGGAATGGACATGGTTTTGCATAAGGAAATGAACATGGATTCTCTTACACCCCGATTGTATAGCTACTAGGTTATTAGTACTGGATAAAGATTATGTGTTTGTAAAGACAATTTTATGAATGAATAAAGATATGATGCACCATGTTATCAATATGAGTTTTGTACATTAATGATTGTCTCATTCTTATCTTGTTCAATTGATGTTAATCATGGTGAAAATGTGCATTATGAGGTTAATGTATGATGTTGTTATATCTTGCAAAGTTTATATATACTGCTATTGTTGTGAGCATTTGATTGCCGTGAATTTATGACTGTGGATGCAGGCATATGAACCAGTCCTCTAGGCGGAGGGGAAATATCACTTGGGAGAGGGGCTTGTTCGTTTAACCGGTAATGTTAATCAGTTGAGCATACACACACATCATGAAGGGTATAGAGGAACCAAGTCAAATAAGTTAGTCTTGATAAGTCATCCATAGGCTTTAGGAGTTTGGTTTACTTCTTTGTGCTTTGTGAGTAATGATTGTTTATTGTCAGACTTACTATACTGTGATCCCTTGTATGAATGATGCGATAGATATGTGTTAAACGTTGAGTGGGTACGTATACACATGTATACATTGTGTACACGTATATATATGTATAGACATATCGATACATACGTATGTTAAGCAGATGGATATGCTCATACGCATGTGTCGACATGTATATACGCATACATACGTAATATATGCATATATATAAGTGTATATATATATATATATACATTACGATGGTAATGTCGAAAATATATATATATTTATATATATTAATACTTAATAAAAATACATATATTATAAAATATATAAATATAAATTATTAAATATTTAAAGTGAAAATATTTATAAACTTGTTGTGACCTAATTCACACCTCGCCCCATTGCAAATGGGGACCCTAGTAGTTTTCCTTTTGGGTTTTGTCATTGCGCGTCTCATCTTGTCTGGTCTCCGTTTGGGGTTTTGGGTTTAAATTTTTGAATGGTCGCCCGAGTCGAGTAAAAGAATTTGAGCCTGGATCATCGTGCAAGCATCATCATCGTGCTTAGGAGGCCCGAGGGACGAAGATCAACTGTCGTTTCAGTCAATTCAAACATCTCCTACTTTTTAGGGATTGCCCTCCGAAACCCCCTATTTTTTAGGGACTTTATTTTTGGCATTTTTGGCCTATTCTGGAGTTCCTATTTTTTAGGGGCTATTTTTAGAAAGTTCCTATTTTGGGAAAAGTTTTTTTTTTTTTTCAGGGTTTCTATATTTGGAAGGTGCCCGAATTTTGAAAATCCACTCAGAAGTTCCAAAAAGTCAATAGAAATCTCAGAAAATCAATTTGAAAATTTGTGAAATTCATGATGAAAATCAGAAATAAGTGAAAATCTGGAAAAATAAGTTAAGAAATCACAGAAAATGGTGAAGAAATCTGGAAAATTCATGGAGAAATCTGAAAAAATCATGGCAAATTTGTCTAAGTATGACTGAAAATCATGGTGAGAATCATGGAGGCATGAAAAGAAGACTGGGATATTAACCAGCATGGAGAGAAGAACAAAATGATGGCAAAAAGCGTCCGCAAAGCAACATTAAATGGCATGGACTGATGGAAAGTCCGCCCAGCTCATAAGGAAATGGCATGAACTCATGCCAAGTCCGCCTTGAAGTGGCATGGGAAGGTAGCAAGTCCGCCCTGGGACAAAATGTGGAATGGCTTGGACAAGTGGCAAGTCCGCCCAAAGGAATGGCATGGAGTAGGGTGAAGTCCGCCCAGCCACATGGAAGAATGCAAAGAAATTAAGCTAAGTCCGCCTAGAGCACAATGAAGATGGCACAAACATAGGCCAAGTCTGCCTTGGACAAATAGAGAAGATGGCTTGGAGTAGGGTGAAGTCTGCCCCTAGCTATATGGCATAAAGTAAGGTGAAGAATGCCAACTCCAAAAGGGTAATGGCATGAACACAAGTAAAGTCCGCCATATGAAAAGGAGAAGTGGCTTGAGCATAGGCAAGGAAAAAATTAAATGGCTTGGACTAAGGCTAAGTCCGCCTTGAAGAAAAAACATACATGGCTCCACAATGAGAGAAGTCCGCCATGCCAAGGAGGGAAAAAAATTAAAATTTTGCCTAAGTGTGGACATTGGAAAATTTAAAAAATATGCTTGGCCTTGAGAAAATTCGCCATACTTGGAGAAAATAAGAAATATTTTTCTAAGTCTAACATTTATATGTCTAGAACATTTTCGCCTGAGACTTAGGATGGAAAGAAAATTATGGCAAAATGAAATTGGAAGAAGAAAATTATGGCAAAATAAAATTAAAAAAAATTCGCCTAAGGCAATGGCAAGAAAATTTTGAAAAATCAAATATTGCCTTAGATAAAAAAATAAATGCCATAAAATGAAGGGGTTGAAAACGACACATAAAATTATTATTTTTATTTTTTATTTTTCAACACCCCAAAGAGATAAACTTTGAAAAATCAAAATTGGAAAAAGACAAAAAGAACTTCACTGAACTAACGCATAATTTAGAAACTTTCTCGAAGACTGTTGTTGAAGATAAAAATTGCCATTCAAAAGCTGAGTGCAAGCCAAGTTCAGACTCGATTTAATGGAAACAATTGAGATTTGTTAAATGAGTCGAACTTCTCATCTTTATAATTGGATTCACTTCTCATTTTTCAATCATTCGATTTTTGAAAGAAAAGTTGTGAGAAGAAAGTTTAGCAAAGGCAAGAAAGTTGAGAAAGTTTGAAGCAAAGTGAAGGAAGTAAATTCATACCAGCCAGCATTGTGATCGTGATAATTTCAGTTTGTCCAGAGAGTCAGGCAGATTTATTTTCTTTACTTCATTTTGGCAAGACAAACTTCGTTAATTCTTTCATTTCCAGCATAATTCTTCATGAAGTTTGATTTGACAATTAGCTGGAATATTTTTGAGTAATTTAAATTTTAAATTTTAAAATATTCTCTTTATTTCTTCTTGCAGATTTATTTTCAAGAGAATAAAAAATGAAGTTTGCCAGCAAGGGTGCAAAACTACAGTAAAAGATCAAATCCAAATGGAAGCACATTGTGGACACCAATCTTGGCCATGTTGACTTCGATGATTTCAAGGAAAGAATGTACGGAAGTGATGGACGTTTGCCTACGCCAATTACAAGGAGGATGATGTGCAACGGGATTGTTCATGCAACTGGATTTCCACCAGCAAAAGAGTGTCCAGAGCTTATGGTGGAGTGTGCATTGCATTATAATGCACAGGAAAGACAGATAGAAGCGCCTAATGGAAGAGTACTGGCATATTTAACTGAGCAAGCCATACAAGAAACCTTTGGAATTCCAGCCTACAACCGGACATCCTATCGAACCAAAGATGATGCACTTAAGCTTTACCAAAATCAGCAAGACGTTTGTGCGTCAAATATAAACAAGACCTGGTTGCTGAAACCCAGACCTACTGCCAAAAAGATGCCGAAGAAGTTGGCCAGAACGGATTTCAAAGAAGAACATGGAGATATTGTCTTGCTGCTGAATAGAATGGTAGGCAATCCTCAGGGTGCACCTTTTGAAACCTGGATGTATTATTTCGTTGATGAAATAATTTCTGGAGTAAAGATGTTTAACTGGTCTAGAATGATCAATGACAGTCTCCATGAGCAATTGGTCAACCTGGAGGAAACCAAGACCTTCCATATGAGTTCATACGTCATATATTTGCTTGCAAGGTCTTACAAGTATGCTTGCTTGGTTTGCAAGGGTGTAGTTGGCAACGGTGAAGGATAGTTCAAGTCCTATGATTGCTATCCGCAGTTGCAGCTAAAGGAGAAGACACACTTCAGGCGAGCACATGACGCATTTCTTATGTATATCACTCGACTTCTCCAAGGCGGAACACATCAAAGGCTCACCCGTGAGGCCAAGAGTTTGATTGGTAGATATGGATCCTGGTTCATCCAGTTTCCCAAGTTTACCTACATTAGGATTCTAGGATTCTTAGGACGTCCGTACAGACTGCCTATTTATCCCACCAACAAAATGGTTTTGTTGGAATTTTTAAGGCAATTAGAGACATCAGAATATTCAAAGGCCAAAACAGAAAGCAGCTGTCACTTTTCCATTTTTCATCGGCAATATGGAAGAATCATGTCAAACGGCGCAAGCAGCAGAGAGTGCTCAACTGGAGATGCAAAAATACCCGTTCATGTCCTACAAGTCAAGGAATGACTATGATCCACTCCATCGCATTGGAACTGTGGACGGAGAAAAATATAGGCACAGGATAGACTTAGAAGATTTTTGGGCCAATGCAGCTGATGAATATGATGTGAGGAAAAGACTGTGGTCAAGATTGCCGTTGAATATGATTAGGGCGACAGAATTTTTCCAAGTACCTGATCAGCTGGATGATGATGGAATATATGTTCAGCCGGGCTTCAAAGAAAGCGAGCCACTTCCTCCTGTAAAGTGGTCTAAGCCTGAGATGGGTGACCTGGCAACATTCATGCGACCTGTATTCAAATATTCCCAATGGTGGATAGACCAGCAAGTACAAGTTTTGCGGCGGAGAAATGTGCAATTCACATATGAATTGATGGGTGATACAGAGTCATGTTCCTCAAATGCCAGTGCATCAGATGCTGCCAACTTGAGAAAAAGAAAAGAGGTTGATGACTCTGCAAAGCAGAACAAGAATAAAGCAGTAGATGAAAGACCCCCTCAAAAGAGGCACAAATCCAAGCCCCTCCATTTGGCCACGTCTAGAAATATAGAGGAAATACTAGCCATGGATGAAGAGTCTTGGGAACATGTCAGAATTCCTTCTCCAGTTGGAGATGTGGAGCCAATACAATCAGAAGACAATGATCAGCCTTCTCCTCCCAGCACGGAAATTCTGGAATCAAATAATGACACGGACATCATGGATGGAGAATTTGAAGAGGGAATTATTTTCGCCCTCAAAGGAATCCAAGAAGACCCATCTGTGCAAGAGATTTAAAATATGCCGGAAATTCAAGATGTGCAAGAGATTCAAAATATGCCAGAAATTCAAGATGTGCACAAAGTTCAAAATATGCATGATGTCCGGGATCAACAGGAAGATGGAATTGAACAGTCAACCATCCCAGATTGGTTGAAAGAAAGACTAAAGAGAAAGGCGCCAGTAGAGGTACCTGAAGAGGATGACGCCACAGACTTCTTGGCAAGGCTAGAGCAAACTGCCACAAGAAAGAAAGTCAAGAAATTTTCTGCCATACAAAGGGATGAGGCTGGCAATCGTACAGTGCAAATAGCAGTGCCTCCAGCTGATAAATTCCAGGGTGAGATTACCCCTAATGAATATGCCATCACAACTATTGACGTGGGTCCGACGACAAAAGGGTAGGAAGTTGAGGACTTGGATAATTCTATTGCAACCATCAAGTCTAGGCTGGAGAAGGAAGTGGAAAAGAAAAGAGAGTATAAAAAAGAGATTGAGCGTCTAAAAGAATATATCCAGCATCTAACCAGGCCGCTCAATTAAGGTAACTAGTTAGCACCTCCACTTCCAAACTCTTCACAGGAACGAGTTGGAAATTTTGAAGAGTTGACCACAACCAGAGAAGCTAAAGGCTAGATGGCTGGAAAGAAAGATGAGGCGATGGCATTCACGGGGAAGTTGGCATATGTGTATGAGCAAACTTCCTTCCTGTTGTCACGAGTTACAAACTTAGTGGAAGCGTGGGATCGCCTCTGTTGGCGTAACAACAAACACCTCTGGAGTAAGAGTTGGTACGGACAGCTATGCACACTACGCAATGAGTGCTCTTCGAATTAGGAGGGGAAGCTCCCTCGTTGTGCTTGACAAAAGTACTTGCAAATGGAAATAAACTAAACTAAATCCTGTCTTTTTGTTTCAGCTGTAGAGGTACGAGGCTTTTTCGAAAACTATACGTTGCAACTGAGTATTTTCTGGTTTCGCAGACTACTAACTACAACTAAACTTAATTACTTAAATTCTATCCAGTTTCCTCAAGAAAACAGAGCATGAGGAAATGGAGCAAGGTTTGACTATCAGACGATAAACGAGTGTAGATTCTCAACTTGAAGGCAAGGTGGCACATCTATCAGCTCAATCTAAACACGCTTATTGGTAACAACATCACACGATAAACTTAATACGGATTCTCTACTTGAGGGCAAGGTGGCACAACTATTATCTCAATTCGAATAAGTTTATTGTTCACAACAACACACGATAAACAAGTGCAGATTCTCTACTTGAAGGCAAGGTGGGCACAACTATCATCTCAATCTGAACAAGTTTATTGAATACAAAACAGATTTATCTAAACTATGGAAAGAATTCACCATTACGATTGCATGAAACCCTATGTGGCATAACAATTAATCATAATAGTAAAGACGCATGAACAAATACCAAAAGAGCAATATTGAAGGCAAGGTGGGCACAGCATATATTTCTCTCTCGTGCAAAAGTTAATTACAAATGAGCAAAAGCTCTTATTATATAGACATCGAAAGGTGTAGGGAACCCTAAAATCACCTTGAGTCAACTACAGTCTTGCAATGCATGCAAGATTTATTACTAAACCCTAATGAAATAAACTATACAGTTAACTGGAAAGCTACCATCAGTTAACCGATACATTTAACCTAAATGGACAATGTGCAAGCATGCACGTCCTTATTTAAAGCAAAGTTAACTGGACACTACCTTCAGTTAACTGGAAACCCTAACCCTAACTCTTGTGATGATAATTCCAAGGATGAGATAAACATGAATAAAGTCAGCAAGTGAACTCAAGACTTAAAGTCGAGTTAACTGCTGCTCATGACTCAACCCTCGAAATTAACTGCAGGTTCCAACTGGCAAATCACTCCATGTCATCTCGGTCTAACACTTCGACCAAGAACTCATCAATCTCTTTGTCTTCTGGCACTTTGATGCTATCCAAGAGAACAGTCTGCTTCTTCAGTTCTCTGCCACTTTCTTTGATCATATGCATGCCTTCTCTAACCTCTTCAGTCGCCTTTCTGAAACTAGCTGAAATAACTGAGATGTTCTCCAACTTAGGCGCCATAGGATCTCCTTCCAGGTTATCACGAATCAGCTTCTCAAATTCAGCTTGCACTTTGTCCAACTCAACATACGTGCCATCTTCAAGAAGATAATGACACGGAATCTGAACAACAAAACCACTGACAAGTGCAAGTACTCCAATCACATCATCTTTCAATGAAAACAACTTGGCAGAGATCTTTTCACATGTCTCCATTTTGAAAAGGTGCTGCTCTCTCCAAGTAAAAACCTTCTCCTGATCTTCATCAATCTCCAAGGCATCGTATGCAACAGACAACTGAGACACAAGAACACGATCCTTGGCTAAGCTCTCTGCAACTGAAATCTCGAGCAACTGAACACCTTGACGAAGCTTATGTGCATCACTCCTCAACTCATACAAATCTGCAAGAAGATGTCGACCTGTAGCAACTAAACTTTCAATCCAGTTGTCCAAAAGTCTGCCATGACTGACTAACTGATCAAGCTTTCGTTGTTCTGCAGGTGTGTGCTGAGGAAGAGCAGGTGCTCTATTCGAATTTCCATGAACAAGATCATAAATGTATTGACGAAGTTGAACAATTTCAGCCTTAAGCAAAGCCTTATCCTCTTCATCCTTCGTGATGCGTTCTTCAAGATTATTGGTAACAATCTTAAGAAGAGTCACATTTGTCTCTCGTGTCATCCTGCCTAGATTTGCCTTAGTGAAAGTAAAGTCACCAACTTCGACTTCATCTAAGCTCTTACCTTCTGGAGGAACATCAACCTCTATAACAATCTCTGATTCTGGAGTCTTCTCAATGTACACCTGTTTCTTGATTTTCTTGTTCGACCTTTTCTGATAAGGCTCACCGAACTCCGATAAATCCAGGTTATATGAAGGTTTTCGCCTCTGTCTCCCCAAAGACTTCTTGAGCCAACAAGACTGAACAATATCATCAATTCGAGGAGAGACTGTCCCTGCTGTATCCGCTTGTGGCGGTTCAGTTGTCTCTGACCCAACTCGAATTGGTATCTCAGGCTCTGAATCTATGTCAATAGGTTGTACATGTGGCGAACTAGGAGGTGAAATATGAGGCTCAGTCTGAATGACTGTCTCTACTGGAATCTCAGGAACATTCTCAACTTATTTCTGCTTCCTCTTACCAGTAGCTCTCTTTCCTGTATTTCCGCTGAGTCTAACCCCTTCAAGAGGAATCACAATAGCCTTGACTCGAGGTCTTGACCTAGAAGTAGAAGGCAATGAAGCAAACTTCTCCGGCGGCTCTATCACAGGAACTAACTTGCGTTTCCGCTTACTCTCCAAAAACTGCCTACTGATCTTGATAACTGATTTAGAAACTTCCTCAATAGAAGTATTCTCCTTAGCATACCAATCTGGTGAACGAAGTGGCTGCCGAGCAATTTGATCTCTGACAAATGAATTAAGAACTTCTCCATCATCATCTGATAGACCATCAACATCTTCTGATAGGTAATCAGAGAGCTGACCAATAGTGAGTCTACAATAGTGACGACGACGAACCTCGAATTCATCTTCACAATTTGCCCAGAAATCCTCAAGTGTTGGCTTATGTGCAATCCCTTGCTCTAACCTATTCGCATAATGACCCAAAGGATCATAAGAACGCCTCTCGGTATGAGTTTTGAGCTTGAATCTTTCCAACTCGGTTGACATGAGCTTGGCATCTGTTGTTGCATTGCATGTGAAAATCCCCAATGCAAATGGAAAAGTAGCCGCAGTCTTATGACGATTACGAAGAAAGAAATGAACATGCTGCATCTGCCTGAGAAACTCCATGAAAATGATCTTATCTGAAGGATACCTCGGCAACATCAGGGGCTCTCCAACATATCCATAAACACGGATGTATGTGAAAGTAGGGAATTGGATGAACCAATCTGCCCAAGTCTCCATCGCTGATTTTGCCTCGGCAGAAATACGAATGTGCATTTCGTTGTCAAGATCCCTAACTGTCCTCATAGAAAAGTGATCATTCACTGCTCGGAAGTTTTGTTCAGACTGAGAGAACTCCAACTGAGGATAATACTCGTGAATACGCTGAACACCGAATGCCATTAGTCTTAAGATGTTTGTAGCTGCCTTGGAATGCGACTAAGTAGACCAAGTATGATATCATATGAAACTCATGAAACTTGAGAAAATTAGTAATCTGCTGATGTAAGCAATCACTAATCAACATAGCCCAGTCAAAACGTTTTGTGCCATCAAGAATTCTGGAAATAAGGTAAAACATCCATGAACGAAAAGTACTAGCATCCTCTTGGCCTGTAACTCGGTTGAGCAAAGTTATCAAAACAACAACCTCGTCCTTGAATTCACCACGGCCAACCTTCTTAGGCATGTTAGTCTTCTAAACCTTCGCGCCATAGTTGCAAGACTCGCCAAAAACTCGGCGAGTTTACAAAAACTCGCGAGTTTTTTTGGCTGGCGAGTTTTCCAGGCAATTGTACGCCGAAAAAACTCGCCGTACTTTCTGGAAAAACTCGCCGTACTTTTGGCGAGTTTTTCCAAAAAGTACGGAGAGTTTTTGAAAAAAACTCGCGCGATCTGGAAGATGCCCAGGTAGCCAGCTAAAAAGGCATTTTGAGTTATTTTTTTCATTCATTTGCGTGCTCTGCTTCAGAAAAACACTAAAATGATGTGTTCCATGAAGGTTTGTGTGGCTTTGATGGTCTTAATTTGTGTTTTATTGTTAATGCAAAATGATGTACACCATGAAGGTTTGTGTGGTTTTGGAGGTCTTAATTTGGCTATGAGTGGGTCTGCCTCGACCTCGGGCCTGCATCGCTGCATTGTGGAGGCTAGCCATGTAAGGCCGCTCGGGAGATTCCCATGAGCTGGGCCACTGACTCTCACGGGCGCTGCCCTGACTCAGGCGGGCGCCGGCCTGCATTCCCTCAGAAGGGGCCAGCCTGATTCCTGACGGGCGCGGCTCCATTCCCTGACAAGGGCATTGCCTTGATCT
The DNA here is from genome assembly GCA_007258455.2 of Sequoia sempervirens. NCBI lineage: Eukaryota > Viridiplantae > Streptophyta > Pinopsida > Cupressales > Cupressaceae > Sequoia > Sequoia sempervirens. The sequence goes on from VDFB02327482.1 coordinate 13,451, forward strand.
CGGATGGGGCTTGCCCCCAGACTCTCAGAAGGGGTAATCAGCTCTTGACTCCCAAAAGAGTGGGCGCCGTCTTCAAACCCATTGGGGCCATTGCCCACAAACTCCCATTGAATTCATTTGATTTTCTAGGTACTCTCCACTAGTTACCTTCAATTTTACAAAAACAATTTGCTATTTTCATTTTGTTTCAGACTATCAGTATCAGTGTATTGAGCATTCCACATGAGGATGCGATTTTGTATCTAATTTTCTTTCAAATCAATCAAATATAACTAGACTTAGCTTGTTTCTTCTATGTACTCATTTTATTGACTCATTGGATGCATCTTATCATTGAATTTTGCAAAAAAAATGCGTTTATAATGAAGTTTAAGCAATTTTTTAAGTTGCCGAGTTTTTTGCCGAGTTTTTTCCGAGTTTTTGCCGAGTTTTTTCCGTACCGTATTTTTTGGGCTTGGCGAGTTTTTGCAATTGGCGAGTTTTGCAACTATTTCAGCCATTTTTGAGCTACCTTTCTTTGTGAACGCTGTTGATCTCCATTCCATATCTTCTCACAGGCTTCAATAACCACAATAAAGTTATCTGAATGCGGAAGAATAGCAAAACATTTCTCTATATCTTTCGGTTTGAGACTGCAAACAACTCTCCCATCAACTGATCTGATTTGTCGTGAAGACGAGTCATAATGCTTGATACAAGCAAGAACAAACTCAAGATCAAAAGTGGTAACAGGAATAGATGTTGCTGCCAGCAATCCTGAACGCTCAAGATTCCTCAACGCATTGCTGCTAACACCCTCCAGACTGCTCAGATTAACCACTGGATAAACATGATTCAGGTCTGTATCTGAAGTTTTGACAAAATTATGCGTAAGGGCAGATTTTGCCTTATAATCAATGAGATTGAGCTGCATTTTGAAAATGATGACTTTTGACTGTAAAGTCGAATATACTTGAAGAACTTTTTGGAAAAACTGAAAACCTCTGGACAAGGCTAAAAATAGCCTAAGACAGGAAAAATTATCAAATTTTTTCTGAAACGTGGGTTTTGTGCACAACTGAATTTTGAACAAACCCAGATAGCTTGATTCTCGAAAAAAACTGTTTCAGGCCCACATGCAAAGAAATTCTCAAAAAAATGCACAGAGCTTCAAAATGAAGACTATGGGGCAATTTTCTCGAAAAAATCTAAGACGTGGGTTTTGCTGCAAATACTGAAGTTTGCGAACCCAGATGATCAAACTCTGAAAATATGTTGAATTTCTTTGACATGCGAAGAAAGTACCTAAGATGAGAAATAGAAGAAATAAGACAAAAGATAGAAAGTTTTGCTTGTTCTGCTTCTGAAAAATTCGCCAATCTTCTTTAGGAATTTTGATGAAACCTGCATGCAAAGTGAAAATAAAGTCTAGAATCTTCTTCCTCTGAACAATCTGAATCCGTCGCTATGAAGAATGTTGATTTCTGACAACTGTAGCACCTTTAGCTTGTTGGTCGCTCAAGAAGAATACAAACTTCGAAGCTAAAGATGATAAAATAATGGACGCCAATCCCTGAATAAATAGACTTTCATCTATGAAATTTGCATAAGGCATTAAATCCATGAAAAGTGCGCTTGGCTTGTGATTGGACCTCATTTTAGTTAACTAAAACTAAAATATGCTAAATTAAGCACCATTTTAGGGTTTCCCTTTCCAATCTTTAGTTAACAAATTCATGCGATTTTGACTTTAGTTGACAATCTTCATTGAGTTCGCCATCTTCAAAATGCATGCAATTCACACACTTAACAATTTAGGTGTCCCTTTTAGAACTGAAGTTGACAATGAAAATTCGCCTTATTTCATTCTTCATGCAATAAATCTCAAAAATTCTAAATATAGCGACCCTTTTGACAACTGAAGTTAATATTCAAAGGTAAATGCGCCATACTTCACAAAATTATGCTTCATCTATATATGCGTCCCTTTTCAGAACTTCAGTTGACATTCAATGAAGCGCCATCTTCACAAAAACTTCACAATTGCAATCAAATTTGCCATGCATGTGAACTCAAGTTGACTTTCAAGCATAATCTTCAGTTAAGTGAACATGCAATCAAGTTAACTCAACATGCAAGATTGTTAACTGAACATGCAAACTAGTTAACTCGACATGCGAACTGAAAAATCACTCAACATGCCAATATGTGAACTAAAGATGACAACCCCGAAATCGTTCATTCTAACTGAAGTCAGAACTCAAGTTACAGCGCATTTGTCAACTCATTTCGAAAACTCAACTTTGACCTCTTAAGGCGAATTTCAGACTTAGCCAATTTTCATGAAAATTTGGATTTGAACGTCTCTCGGGACCTCTGTTCATCCTCTGACACAGGCTGACTGACTCCACCGATTGGCTGGCTGACAGGTGCATCGCAGAGCAGGATTAAAACTGATCAAAAGATACCTTGAGACTGAACATCATAAAACTAACATCTGAAGGCTCAAAAATCCAAGCGCCCTTTTGAAAAGCTGCGCTTTTCCTCAGACTTAGTCTAAAACTGATCAAAAGATATCTTGAGACTGAACATCATAAAACTAACATCTGAAGGCTCAAAAATCCAAGCGCCCTTTTGAAAAGCTGCGCTTTTCCTCAGACTTAGTCATATTTACACATTTGTATCCCGAACGAAGGGAAACATAAATCCTCCATAACTTCTGTTTTACCAACTTTCAGGACTGGATCTCAGGTTCACTGCGAAGCCGACCTCATTCTGCAAGACAGCTGCAAAGGCACACTTCTCCAGAAAACATCTGAGGGGTGAAAATCAAGGGCACCTTTTTCAAAAGTTGCTCTTTTACTCCCAGACTTGAACCATTTCTGGAACTGACCAAAATAACATAAAAACCCTGACTGCAAGCTGCTGAGTCATCCTCTGATCTGACGGAGACAGGCAACGGAAAGCTAAACGTAACACTACATTGAATAACTAATATCATCAAAAAGAAAGCATTAAAGGCTTGAAAAGCTCAGGCGCCTTTCTGAAAAAGTGCTCTTTTGCTTATTTCCTTGATATTCTGACTAAGATTTGACCCTATGTTTGACCTCAGGTTCAAGCACTTCAGCAACTCAAATTCACCCACTGACGGATGCGTCGCAAAGCTCGAACAAATGTGAGATAAACATCTTGGATGGCATTTAGTCAAAAACCTTCATCTGACACCTCAAAAAGATGGGCACCCTTTCCAAAAGCTGCGCTTTTTACCATTGTTAACCAATTCTTGCTTCCTCCTCGTTTTGCACTGTATCTTCCGTAACTCGAGCAAAACAGGTCCATTTGACAAACTTGATAGCTCATCACGAAGCTGACGTGATGCCGGACAAATGTCTGCTGGAAGTGACAAACCCTAAAAACAGGATCTGAGCCCCTAAAAGATAGGGCGCCCTTTTGAGAATGTGCTCCCCTCTCCAGAGAGAATTTTGATAATTTTCCTTCAGATTTTGACTTTTCTCAAATTCCTTCAGTAACAGACTGACATGACACTAACACCAACTCCATATCAGTGTTCCACGGGGACGCGTCCCCCCCGAAAAACAACGCGTTTCGGAGACGGGGAGACGCCTGGGAAACGTCCCTCCGCCGTCTCCAAGTACCCCCGCCGTCCCCCCGCCGTCTCCTCCTAAAGGGAGACGTTTCCCTGAGTTTCGGGCACAGGAAACGCCATGGAAACGCCGGAATTTGTTATGTTAAAAAATTGAAAAAGTTAAAAAACATCAGTTTTAAGTTTTAACCTAAGTTTTATACTTCATTTGATGAATTATTATTCTACAGTGGCAGCCGCAGGGTTTTTTGACTGGAGTCTGGTGCATTCGACTACATTTGAGGTATTTCATTTTTCGAACCCTTCGTTTTGGCTCGTGATTTCATGTACATTGTATGCAAAATGTGGAAACCTAGACCGTTTTTTGATCTTTCTGAGGCCGCGCGGTTTTTTCTGAGCGTCACAGAGATGTCCGCTCATGGAATGCAATGGTTGCGGGGTTTGCAAAAGCCGCGCGACCATTGCATTCCATGAGCGGACATCTCTGTGACGGAATGCAATGGTTGCAGGGTTTGCAAAAGCCGCGCGACCATTGCATTCCATGAGCGGACATCTCTGTGACGGAATGCAATGGTCGCGGGGTTTGCAGAAGCCGCGCGACCATTGCATTCCATGAGCGGACATCTCTGTGAGTTAGCATATAAATTAATAATAATTGCAACCATTGCATAATTTGCATTCCATGAGCGGACATCTCTATGACGCCTCCAGCACTGCATTGCCAGTGTTTACACATTTTGCATACACAGGAAACTGGAAAATTGAATATCAATAAATAAAATTATTATTATTAATTTTAATTTTTAAATGGAATCAGAATGCAATGATTGCAGGATATGCAGTTGTTGTTGCAGTGCAACAACAACTGCATATCCTGCAATCATTGCATTCCATTTGAATTGAGACTATAGAGGAATTTTGTCAGATGTTGTAGTTGCAACTGCCCTGTAGACATGTATGCAAATTTGCAAAATGAAAATGCCAAAATGTGGAAGCATAGCCGAGACATGTTAACTTTTTTACTTTTTGATAGTGTGCCTCAACTTCAAGGCTCAAAGAGATGTCAATATGTCATCTCAATTCAAATGGAATGCAATGATTGCAGGATATGCAGTTGCTGTTGCACACTGCAACAGCAACTGCATATCTTGCAATCATTGCATTCCATTTGAATTGAGATGACATCTCTTTGAGCCTTGAAGTTGAGGGCCTTGAGGCACACTGTCAAAAAGTAAAAAAGTTCACATGTTCGCAACGGCAACTGCATATCCTGCAATCATTGCATTCCATTTGAATTGAGATGACATCTCTTTGAGCCTTGAAGTTGAGGCACACTGTCAAAAAATAAAAACTAAAAAAGTTCACATGTCTCGTCTATGCTTCCACATTTTGGCATTTTTGATTTTGCATACATGTCTACAAGGCAGTTGCAAGTTTGCAATTACAACATTTGACAAAATTCCTCTATAGTCTCAATTCAAAAAACGCAGGGCTGCCACTGTAAAATAATAATTCATCAAATGAAGTATAAAACTTCACACTCACAAACAAAATTCCTCCAATCATTGCATTCCATTAGATGACATCTCTTTGAGGCACACTGTCAATTTAAAATTTTCATCATATTGTTTTTTTATTTTCATGATTTCATCTTTTGCAATAAATTATAGAGGTCTGATTTTGTTTTTAAATCTTTTTTGCAGCCTCATTTGACATTATCATAATGAGTTCAATCAATAGAAGTGGCGATGAGGTTGAGGGTGAGGAGGTTGAAGCAGAAATTGGAAGTGGAAGTGGAAGTGAAAATGAATCTGATGATTCAGAATTTCAAATAGAAGTAGAAGAGGGTGAACATGACTCAAATACTCAGACTCAAGCTGAAGCAGGTTCTATTGAGAGTAGAAAAGTCAAAGATAAATGCCCTTCAAGAATCCTCCAAAGATATGCCAACAGGGTGAACATGACTCAAATACTCAGACTCAAGCTGAAGCAGGTTCTATTGAGAGTAGAAAAGTCAAAGATAAATGCCCTTCAAGAATCCTCCAAAGATATGCCAAGGGCCCCTTTGATCCAAAATCACCATTAAAACAAGTTGCAACTAAGATGCCGAAACAGCCTGGGTCACGTGGGGGCACTAGAAAGTGGGTGTGCCACCTTTGTCATCTTGACTGGTTTGGGAGCATTACTAGAACTAATTCTCACTTTCTTCTTATTTGAGGCAAAGGTGTAGATGTTTGTAAGAAGGTGGAAAACAATGCAAAGTATAGAGCTGAAATTTTAAAATTATGGGGTTCGGATGAGGAAGCAACACCTATGACAGCTACATTGGCACATAGGAGTAAGGCTGATCAGATTGCAGCAATTTCTACTTCTACTTTGCAGAGTCAAAGGCCACCAAATCCATTCAGTTCATGTGTAGGAGAGCCTAAGGGGAAACGTAAAGTGGCATCTTCAAGTTCACATCCATTGGCAGATTTATTCAATGCACAAGCAAAGGATGAGGCAGATGATGCTATTGGCAAATTCTTCTTTGCCAATGGCATTCCATTCCATGTGGCTCGCTCTCCTTATTACAAGGAAGCTATGTCAAAGGTAATAAGGGCGGGACCATCATATGTGCCACCAGGGGAAACTAAGTTGAGGACAACAATCTTGGATCATAACTATTCCAAGATTAATATTTTGATGGAGAAGATGAAGAGAACCTGGGTCTCAAGTGGATGCAGCATAGTCATGGATGGGTGGTCGGACATTAGGCATCGTCCACTCATCAACATCATGGTCACATCTACCGCGGGCCCTTATTTCCTTAGGGCTATTGATTGTTCAGGGCATAGCAAGGATGCTCATTATCAATTCCAGATTCTCAAGGATGCCATAGAGGAGGTTGGGCCACAGAATGTGGTGCAGGTAGTGACAGATGCGGCCCATGTGTGTAGAGCTGCAGGGAAGTTGGTTGAGGCAGCCTATAGACACATTTGGTGGACTCCTTGCTGTGTGCATGCTATGAATAATGCACTTAAGGACATGGGTAAAATCAGCTGGATCAAATCAATTGTGAGTGATGCTAGAGATGTGCAGATGTTTATCTGCAACCACCATACTTCACATGCACTTTTCAGAACCTTCTCCAAGAAGGAATTCCTGAAACCTATAGAGACTCGGTATGCATCATACTTTATTCTCTTGGAGAGGATGCTTGAGTTGCAAGAGCCATTGCAAGTAATGGTAATGACAGCAGAGTGGAACCGATGGCCTGAGTCGAAGACACAGCAGGGGTTGAGGGTTAAGGAGGTGGTGAAGAATGATGTCTTTTGGGCTGATGCCACATATATTGTCTCCATCATTGATCCAGTCTTCAAGGTTATTAGATTTGGGGACTCTAATGCACCTTCCCTTGGAGAGGTATACGAGTGCATTGATTCCATGCTTGATCAAATGAAGGCTAAAGTGCGAGAGAAGGACCCCACAATGCAATTCTACACCGAGCACATTTATCCAATCATTCAGCATAGATGGGAGAAGCTCAACACTCCCTTACACATGGCTGCCTATGCATTGAACCCGAAGTGGTATGTGCCACGTCCCGGCAGAATAACACCTATAGAGGATGCTGAGGTGAAGGAAGGGTTCATAAAGGCCATTGACAGAATGTATGATCCTACAGAGGCCAGCTTGCTTCATACCGAGTGGACAAAATTTGCCACTCTTTGGGGATATTCAGAGGCGGCCAAGGTAGATTTGGAGACTATGTCAGAGGAGGACCCCAAGTTGTGGTGGACTATGCATGGGCCTAGATCTTTGATTACTACTCTAGCCATTCGTTTGCTGTCCCAGGTTTCTAGTTCTTCTGCTGCTGAGAGGAACTGGTCCACTTATAGCTTCATCCACTCTGTTAAGAGGAACAGGCTTACTTCTAGGAGGGCAGAGAAGCTTGTGGCTGTACATAGTGCCTTACGTCTAGTTGACCGCAACACAACTACATACAAGGAGAGTCCAGCAGCCAGATGGGATGTAGAGCCAGAAGAGCCATCACAGATAGATGATGATCCTACAGAGACAGGGCTGGTTGGTATTGGTTTAGATGAGCTTCAGCATGCGGAGTCTAGCAGTTCTAGTGATGAGGAGATTGGCATGGAGCTTGGAGATGATTAGATCATTAGCAGCATCAAGCCATTAGCCTGGAGCCATTTTGATTTACTATTAGTCTATTAGTATTTACTATTTTCAGTATTTTGTTACTTGTACTCTGTTTGGAAGTTTGAAGTTTGAACATTGATAATACA
>VDFB02327483.1:0-16723 GCA_007258455.2 Sequoia sempervirens
GAAGGAAACCAAGATCGTTGGAGGATGAGGATTCTTTGTGGGGGGATAATTAGTTGGAAAAGGCTATACATTGTAAAAACCCTTTTGAAGCGAAGTAATGGAAATAAAGCTATAATTTGGTGACCAAATTTTTCTTTCAATTATTTGTTGAGTTTACTAATAATGATTATCTTGTTGTCTCTAGTTTTATGTTTTCCTTGTTATTTGAATCAGTTTATCAAGCACATATCTAGTTTATCAAAGCACATTCATGTTTTGTGTGACTCATTTCATTGTTTTCTCCAAGTAAGAATTAAATTCCTTTGAAAGAGTCATAGTAACTTTGAAAATTCATTTGGATTAATAAGAAGATCCTGGTGATCAACTTCCTTGCACGTTTTTGCAAGACATAAATATCAAAGTACCAAAAAATTAGTTATAACTAGGAGGAAGACACATATCATTCATTTTTTGACTTCATTTTCTAGTGGAAGAAAGGAAATGATCATTTCCACCCTAAAAAAATTGTAAAACATCTTTTCTAAACATTTTAATTTCCAGTTGTAGGAGTAGGAGTAGAAGTTAGTTTTTGAATCATCTATTTCAAACCCTAGTGCCAGTGTGAAATAGATTGAGAGAGGATTATTTAATTGAAAAAATTGTGTTCATAAAAACCCTCAAAATTTGTATGAGGTTTTTAATTTGCTTAATTATCATCAGTTAATCCCAAAAATAAAATAATCATTGATGATAAAGGTACACTCACCTAGGCATAGCAGAGCCTAAAGAGTAGGGAATCATAAGCATCTTGGTTAATTCTGTTCATTTTCTAGATCACTTGTTAGACCTGATTATAAAGCTTGGCATACTTTTATGGTTTAACAATCTATTGATTTGGGACCCAACATCCCCATCTCTCTCTATATATGTATCTCACCTATCCCTATCTACCTCTCCCTTCCTCTCTCTCTCTCACTATCTCTCTCTAGAGATCTCCTTACTTCTCTACCTCTCTATCCCACCTCTCTCTCCCTACCTACCTCTATCTCACCTACCCTCTCCTCTCTCTCTCTCTACTTTGTATCTCTTTGTTTCTTCCTCCCTCCTCCCCTCTCAATCTCTCCCCCTTTCTCCTTCCCTCTCTACTTATCTCTATATTAGCTACCCCTCTCTACCTCTCCCTCCTCTCTCTCTCTCCCTACCTCTCCCTCCCTCTTTCCCTCTCTCTGTCTCTACTTCTCTCTCCCTCCATACTCTTCTTATTTCTCTATATCACTCCTCTCCCTACCTACCTCTATCCTTCCCTATCTACTCTCTATCACCCCTCTTCCCCCTTCCATACATCTCCATGTCTCTCTCTACTTACCTCTTCCTACCTAAAGAGAGAGATGGATGGAGGGATGGAGAGTTGAGATAAAGAGAGGGAAAGGAGAGATACAAAGAATTAGAGAGGCAAGGATGGAGGGAGAGCTAGGGAAGGAGAGAGAGATATAGAGGTGAGATAGAGAGAAGTAGAGAGGGAGAGAGAGGGGGGTAGGTGAGATGGAGAGAAGTAGAAGGGGGAGAAGGGAGAGGGAGGGAGGGAGAGTGGGAGGGAGAGAGATATGGAGAAAGAGATTGGTGAAATATATATTAGAGATGGAAGGAGAGAATAATAAATAGAGAGAGAGCGGGGAGGGAGAGGTAGAGAAGGATATGCGAGAGAGAGGGATAGGTGAGATAGAGATAAAGAGAGATCTAGGTAGAGAGGGAGAGGAGAGATAGAGAGAAGTAGAGAGGGATGGGTGAGATAGAGAGAATTAGAGAGAGAGAGGAGGAGTAGGGATGATGTTAGAGAGAGCAGAGGGAGGGAAAAGTAAAGAGGGATAGATAGAGCAATATATATTAACACATCAAAATATAGGTGGTTAAAATGTTATGAGAGGGAGGTTCACCAAAATGATAATAGATAGACCAATTTTCCTTTATTTCATTAGGAAATGAGATCCCAACAAAGAATTTACTAACAACCCTTAGGTGGATCAAGTCAATGTGAGAATATTTAGATTTCCTTATGACTAGAGGACAGGGGTCAAGGTCAAACATCGCTTTGGAGAGAAAAACTAAAAATAGAAAATCAACTCCAAAATAAAATTGAACACTTGAAACAACAAGATTAAACTCAATATTTATAGAACCAAAAAACCAAACGCAAATTTGAGAAGGGCAGATATGTGTTTACCACTCACCAAGAGGCAGTTTCTGAAGGATGACTGGGACTCATTTTCCCATGGGTGAATGGATCTTTGCTTAGGTTTAATCTGTAACTTTCGAAAGCCTCTGACATAGATCTATAGCTTCCGATTTGTCCAAATCAAATCTATAGGTTAGATTCCATGATTTGAAAACTTTGACAACTTTATAAATCTTGCACTTCAAAAGGTCTTCAATCCTTCTTTAACCTAAATCTACAATCACACATACAAGAGAGAAAAATGTTTTCTTTTCATGAATTGGGGTTTGCCTTGGTCAAACCCCATTTTGGTAATCAAACCTTGAATTGAAATAATGAATGAAAGAGGGAATGAAGAATGAACAAAGCTATGTTACTACTCAACAAACCCTTGAATGAAACCTTGATAATGGGGATCTTAGGAAGTCCGAAACTTGCATGAAATGGTTGAATTGGATGTGGATCTTGACACTTGAAATTGATGCTTTGAATGCTTGAATTGATCTTGAAACCTACATCACAATGTTAGCTCCAAAAACATGCATGATGCAAGAAGACTTTGACAACTTTATAAATCTTGCACTTCAAAAGGTCTTCAATCCTTCTTTAACCTAAATCTACAATCACACATACAAGAGAGAAAAATGTTTTCTTTTCGTGAATTGGGGTTTGCCTTGGTCAAACCCCATTTTGGTAATCAAACCTTGAATTGAAATAATGAATGAAAGAGGGAATGAAGAATGAACAAAGCTATGTTACTACTCAACAAACCCTTGAATGAAACCTTGATAATGGGGATCTTAGGAAGTCCGAAACTTGCATGAAATGGTTGAATTGGATGTGGATCTTGACACTTGAAATTGATGCTTTGAATGCTTGAATTGATCTTGAAACCTACATCACAATGTTAACTCCAAAAACATGCATGATGCAAGAAGACTTTGACAACTTTATAAATCTTGCACTTCAAAAGGTCTTCAATCCTTCTTTAACCTAAATCTACAATCACACATACAAGAGAGAAAAATGTTTTCTTTTCGTGAATTGGGGTTTGCCTTGGTCAAACCCCATTTTGGTAATCAAACCTTGAATTGAAATAATGAATGAAAGAGGGAATGAAGAATGAACAAAGCTATGTTACTACTCAACAAACCCTTGAATGAAACCTTGATAATGGGGATCTTAGGAAGTCCGAAACTTGCATGAAATGGTTGAATTGGATGTGGATCTTGACACTTGAAATTGATGCTTTGAATGCTTGAATTGATCTTGAAACCTACATCACAATGTTAGCTCCAAAAACATGCATGATGCAAGAAGACTTTGACAACTTTATAAATCTTGCACTTCAAAAGGTCTTCAATCCTTCTTTAACCTAAATCTACAATCACACATACAAGAGAGAAAAATGTTTTTTTTTCGTGAATTGGGGTTTGCCTTGGTCAAACCCCATTTTGGTAATCAAACCTTGAATTGAAATAATGAATGAAAGAGGGAATGAAGAATGAACAAAGCTATGTTACTACTTAACAAACCCTTGAATGAAACCTTGATAATGGGGATCTTAGGAAGTCCTAAACTTGCATGAAATGGTTGAATTGGATGTGGATCTTGACACTTGAAATTGATGCTTTGAATGCTTGAATTGATCTTGAAACCTACATCACAATGTTAGCTCCAAAAACATGCATGATGCAAGAAGACTTTGACAACTTTATAAATCTTGCACTTCAAAAGGTCTTCAATCCTTCTTTAACCTAAATCTACAATCACACATACAAGAGAGAAAAATGTTTTTTTTTCGTGAATTGGGGTTTGCCTTGGTCAAACCCCATTTTGGTAATCAAACCTTGAATTGAAATAATGAATGAAAGAGGGAATGAAGAATGAACAAAGCTATGTTACTACTTAACAAACCCTTGAATGAAACCTTGATAATGGGGATCTTAGGAAGTCCTAAACTTGCATGAAATGGTTGAATTGGATGTGGATCTTGACACTTGAAATTGATGCTTTGAATGCTTGAATTGATCTTGAAACCTACATCACAATGTTAGCTCCAAAAACATGCATGATGCAAGAAGACTTTGACATGATGAATAGATCTTGAATACTGCAGTAAATCTCTGATATATCTACTCTTGAATTCCTTTGGTTTCTCTTGAAATGCTCTTGTAAATCTTGACAAATGTTAGGTGAAACTTAGTGAAATAACCTTGTATTTATAGGTATGTATCCTTAATTTCTCAAAATTCAAATATCACAAGCTGACATTGAATTATGAATTTAGAGATGTTAAAATACCATCAAAAACATAATTTAAATTTAGGTCCAAAGGTCTAGGGAGGACCCATTCACCCATGGGCGAATGGGTCCCAGGTCCCTATTCCTAGAACACACATTGCTCAAGGTAAAGTGTTATGTTTGGGAATTAATTATTGTCGGGTTTCCCCTTTGAAAAATGTAATTTATTGGGATTATAAATGAATAAAAGGGATAATTAAGGCATAATTAAGCTCAATTTAATTAAGAGGTCCTAAATAAGTGTGAAAATGTAAAGGGGTAGATTTATCAACACTAAATTAAGGAATTATTAAGTCCATTTTAATTAGGAGGGCCCAAACAAGTGAGAAAATGTAAAGGGATACATTTTTCTACACTACATTTAGCCCCCACTTTAGTGAGAGGATGACCTTGCATCAAACTCACACTAAAGTAGATAATCAAGAGAGGTCTAAGTGTACAATCATTGGAAGGATAAGACAAAAAAGATCAAGGAGGATGATCAAGTCCCCAAGATCTAAGATCTCATGGAAAAACCAGCAAAGGCACAAAGAGACACATGCCTATGTTAAACATATATATGCAACAATGATAAGATACTCAATCATACAATGTCAAAGACTCAAAGAAAGAAATATAAAGAGAAAAAGAAAAGGGTTGGATCAAGCCTCTTTCCAACACGATGTGGATCATGCCTCAAATGTTTGTTCAAAAATGTTTACAAGTGGAACTCATTGTCCACTATGCAAACAACAATGCATGCTCACACGAGCTAATGAAATCCGTTGTCCACTAGGTGAGCCCCCAAGGGTGGAAAATGGGAGAATCTTATTAGGCTCTCATACCATACCAAAGTTACACCCCCGATAACTTTAATAAGGAACCACACAATACGAACTTTGAGCTTCATAAGGCTTAGCAAACTTTGTTATACTAAACACTTATGAACAAAATTCAAATAGGATAATACATGTTCAAAGGGGTTTTTCTTAGTTCATGTAAGGTCTTCTCTTAGGGAGCATCGTGCCTAATGTCTCCAAGAGAGGACAAGTCTAGGATAAAATATTCACAACTTAGGGCATGCAACGCGTAGCATCACCACTAAGAGGAAAGTCATATGCCAAGAAAGGTCACACTCTTGGAGGACATCAAACCCAATGACACCACCAAGAAGAAGACACATCACAAGAAGTAAGAAGACCACACAATGAAACATAATAATATAGTCCAAGATCTCCAAAATGATAATGCCAATGTCTTCCCCCACTTAAGAAATTTCTAACACCATGTTGTGAGCAATTACTTTAAAGTAGCAAATGATAAATGATAAATACATGAGAGCTTATTTGGAAAGCCCTATGTCAAACATATGTTTCCAAATGAAGCTACATCATGAAAACGGAAGGGGTTTCCCCCAAAATGAAATCCCAAACACACCCATGGATTTGGGGTCAATGTATGTCTTTGCTACAATGATATTATAGAGCTCGAAAATGCCATCATTCCCCAAATTATCTCATGGAATGAGAAGAATGACACATAGAGAGAAAAAAAAATATATTTTGGGTCGACATAGACGAGACCTAAATGTCTCGATGCCTTGTGTCATCCCCAAAAGGAAAACACAAGTCAAAAGAAAAGATAAAAGGTTTACGACATATAGAAGAATGTAGATACAAATAGAGGAATGAACATGAAGGAACATTAAACAAAACAATACATGGGATCAAATTATGAACATGCAATCACATAAAGAACATGAAAAGAAAAACAAAGACAAGACTAGTAAGGCACATGCGATTCAACCTATAGCAAGTAATCTGCATCCCAATCTTGTCCATCGTATGTGGAAGGTAGACAACTAGCCAAAGGGACAACATCAAGTACCAAACTAGGACAAGGCTATCTAACTCCTTGCCCCCACTAAGTGTAGGACAAGGATGCGCCAAGATAAGTGGTGAGAATGAGCTCATTGCAATATAGAAAATGATTTGCAATGAATGTAAAACATGTGATAGTGAGTATGCTATGATCCTACAACTACCACATGGCAACGAGAAAAGTTCATGTAATTGCTATCCAATCATTGTAGAAATGTTAGGAGGAGAAAAATCACTCAATATTAGCTTTAATGCCCGACATTCATCAGTAATATTCCCACAAGTTCTATGATATGCTCAATAATTCATGTTCTTAGGCTTGTTGATTCTAGTGGGAGGTGGTAGTTTAATCCATCCTAGATGAAGGAGTTGCTCCATTTGTTGTTCAATTTTTGTTTTAGTATGTAGGAATGACAACTCTTTGAATTTATAAGGTTTGGATTTCTTACTTGTTTGAGAAGCTTGTTGAGGTGGATTTGAAGGAGGAGGACCTAAAATGATCCTATCATCCTTGTGAGGGATTTGTTCATTATGAAGGACACTTGTTTCCTTAGACATTGTGGAGGGAGGAGATCTTGATATCCTAAACCTTTAGTATCTTCAATTAGGATTTGTTCTAACAACTTATGAATCTCATGCTCATTTGTTGTGTCACATCCTTGTTTAGCTAACATCTTAAAGCCTTGGCCATAAGTCTCTTCTAGGTTTATGGGTGTGTTGGTGACTTTATTAGTGTAAAACGGATGAATATGCACTTGGTTAGAGGAACTAGGTTCACTCATGGTTGGAGGTTTAGACTTGGTTTGTGACTCAATCTCAGGATGTAAAATACCAAACATCTCTAATGGTGGAATAGGAGGAAGCGTTGGTTGTTGCATGGAAGGGTAAAATGATGCATTATTCTCAAGGTTGTCAAGGTAATCACATATGAAATTATGCATGCTTTCATCATCTTCACCTAAGATGTCAACTTCATGAGTACATTCATTAGGGGTTGGTTGAGCATGATTAGGTTCTATTGCATTAGGGTCATTACCAAAAACATAACTTGAGACATCAAATAAAGATCTTAAGGACTTTCATATATTACCAATGCACATGTCCATTATGAAAGAATGAATTGAAATGCAAAGAGATTACAAATTTTCAGATTTGAAGCAAGATAATTTTCTAATTATGCTATGCAAAAACCTCAAAATGATATCTTTTAGATGCAATTTTGAATTCAAACAATGCATTTAATTTGACCAATTAAGCTTAATATGAACAATTTCAGATAACATAAATTTTAGAAACTAAAACAACAAACTGAATATAGAAACACAAAAGGTAGGAATAGTAGTTTTAATGCTTAGAAATTCATAAAAATCCCTTATCAGGGACTCATTCACCCATGGGTGAATGGGTCTCACTTCAGGGTTTTAAAAAAATAATTTACAAGTTTCTGAGATGATTTCTATGGTTTTCAGATTTCGATTTTAGACAATAAGTTACAATTTCAAATTTCTGTAAAATGAGGTCCAAATGCAAGTGCAAAATAGTGCTAAATGACAAGCAAGAATACCTAATTTGAGATGCAATTTTGATTCAATTTTCTAATGTACATGAATGATCATGCAATATTATGTAAACACTATGCAAAATGACTAAGATTTTTGAATTTTCTAGATTTTAAAGAATGCAAAAATGCAAACCTAAAACCCTAAATGAGATGCAAACTAATGTAAGTGAACAACCCTAAATAAGATGTAAATGAATGCAATGCAATGCAAATGAATGCAAAACCTAGATCTAGGGTTGAAAATGGACTCCAAATCAGCAAGTTATGAATGCTATGAGAGGGAGGTTCACCAAAATGATAATAGATAGACCTATTTTCCTTTATTTCATTACGAAATGAGATCCCCACAAAGAATTGACTAACAACCCGTAGGTGGATCAAGTCCATGTGAGAATCTTTAGATTTCCTTATGAATGAAGGACGGGGGTCAAGGTCAAACAAAAAATAGCAAATCAACTCCAAAATACAATATAATACTTGAAACAACAAGATTAAACTCAATATTTGCATAACCAAAAAACCAAATGTAGATTTGAAAAGGGTAGAGATGTGTTTACCAATCACCAAGAGGCAGTTTCTAAAGGTTGACTGGGACTCATTCGCCCATGGGTGAATGGGTCTTTGCTCAGGATTTTTCTACAACTTTCAAGAGCCTCTAACACAGATCTATAGCTTCTAATTTGTCCAAGTTTCAATTTCAAAAATTCTGAAATTAGATCTGTAGGTTAGATTTTGTGATTTGACAAAAAAATTGAAAACTTTGTAAATATTGCACTTCAAAATGTCTTCAATCCTTCTTCAACCTAAATCTGCAATTACACATACAAGAGAGAAAAATGTTTTTTTTGGGTGAATGGGGGTTTTCCTTGGTCAAACCCCATTTTGGGAATCAAACCTTGAATTGAAATAAGGAATGAAAGAGGGAATGAAGAATGAACAAAGCTATGTTAAGACTCAAAAAACCCTTGAATGAAACCTTGATAATGGAGATCTTAGGAAGCCTGCAACTTGCATGAAATGGCTGAATTGGATGTGGATCTTGACACTTGAAATTGATGCTTTGAATGCTTGGATTGATCTTGAAACCTACATCACAATGTTAGCTCCAAAAAAATGCATGATGGAAGAATACTTTGACATGATGAATAGATCTTGAATGCTGCAATAAATCTCTAATATATCTTCTCTTGAATGTCTTTGGTTGCTCTTAAAATGCTCTTGTAAATCTTGAAAAATGCTAGGTGAAACTTAGTGAAATAACCTTGTATTTATAGGTATGTATCCTTAATTTCTCAAAATTCAAATGTCACAAGCTGACATTGAATTATGGATTTAGAGATGTTAAAATACCACAAAAAACATAATTTAAATTTAGGTCCAAAGGTCTAGGGAGGACCCATTCGCCCATGGGTGAATGGGTTTGAGGTCCCTATTCTTGGAACACACACTACTCAAGGTAAAGTTTTATGTTTAGGCATTAATTATTGTCAGGTTTCCCCTTCAGAAAATGTAATTTATTAGGATTTTAAATGAATAAAAGGGATAATTAAGGCATAATTAAGCTTAATTTAATTAAGAAGGCCCAAATAAGTGTGAAAATTTAAAGGTGTACATTTATAAACACTAAATTAAGGCATTATTAAGTCCATTTTGATTAGGAGGGCCCAAATAATTGACAAAATGTAAAAGGATACATTTTTCTACACTATATATATATATAGAGAGAGAGAGAGAGTGTGTGTGTGAGAGAGACCTTGCACTCAAGGGAGAGAGGTAGAGAAAGGGATGGAGATAGGGAGAGAGAGAGGTCTAGAGTGCAAGGGATATAGATAGAGTGAGATAGAGAGAGAAAGATGATGGGAGCCTATTGATTACTGAAGTTTGACTTGTTGGTTACTAAAATTCAACTAAGTCTAAAAAACTATAAGATCCTCCAAAACTTATAATTTGCATTATAACTCCTAGAGATCCAAAACCATTCTAAAACATCCTTAAACTATATACATGAAATATAACTTAAAGTATAAGAAAGTAAATGTCCATATATAAATATCACTTAAGTGTTTATTTCATGTATATAGTTTCATTGAAAGAGAAAGAGAAAGAGAAAGAGAAAGAGAAAGAGAAAGAGAAAGAGAAAGAGAAAGAGAAAGAGAAAGAGAAAGAGAAAGAGAAAGAGAAACTAAAGCAAACAATAATGTGAGGGTGATATTGTTTTCTTTGGAAATTTCCAAGACTTTGGCTTGGTTTTCCTTGGTATTCCAACCCAAAGGTTTGGAGTGACTTTTCAACATCCAAAGGCATGTTTTTGTAAATAGTAAAAAAATTGACATAATTCTGAGCATGCTCCCCATCAGGTTTGCACATGTTTCAAGTCAAAAAATACCACAATAATGTTAAGCTCTCTCTTAGATATCTAACCATGTAATTTTTTTCCTGTTTTGAGTATGTTAAGGTTTTCATCTTTAATTTATTTTGTTAGTGTATCCATTTTTTGTGAAAAACCAATGTGTGGTATTTTTTACTTTATTTTTTAACCGTTCATCAAAATTTCAAATAAATTACATTTTTAGAAACTAGACTCCATTCTACATATATTTAAAAAAAATTAATTAGTTTTTTAAAAAATTATGGGGAACACACTCATTTTTTTGACTTTTAGGATGTATCCACTTTGAAAAATAGTAAAAAATCATATATTCATTAAAAAATTAGAAAAAAAATTAGGCATAAACTACATGGCGCTATCTAATTTCTCACTAAATTGATTTTTGAAATACTAAAAAAAGGCTAACATTTTGGGGGGTCACACCAGACACTATGTATTTGATTAAGGAACAAACAAGTTTTGAAGCGACCCTGAAACCCTTAACAGTAAACAAGAGAAAGATACAATAACAAAAGGATCAAGAAAAACAACAAACAACTGCCATCAAAGAAGAGAAAAAGGAACCAACCCAAAGCAGCACAGCAAAAAGTCAACAAAAAGCCAACAAAAGCCCAGCCACTAGCCAGATTCCTGAGGATATCTGCCACCTCCTGCTCAAGTTTGTTCATATTTAAAGTAGCTTTCTTAATCTCCTGAATGTTAACAAGAGCCTAATCAGCCTTCCTCTTCAGGTTTGCTCTGGTTCTTTTACTCGGTCCCACATCTTCCACCCAGCTTTCCTCTTTCTCAACATCCACATACACAACAGTCCTAACGTGATAGGCATTTTCCAGATTCTCAACCATCGTATTCATGGTCTTCGCAGTAGATTTTAAAATTCTATGGCTCATTTCCAACACCTTGTGGATAGAATCTTTTATGTTCTTAATATTTTCCTCCATACCAGAAAGCTTACCATCACGGTTGCTCTTAAATTGCTGCAAATCCTCAACAGTTTTCTTGAGGCACTCCACCATGTATTTCTTTTCTTCCTCAGTCCATAAGTCGGTGGCCTTATCTCTGTCTCTATTATTATTGTCGCTCTTTTCAGCCTTATCCAGTTTACTGTTCATAGCCCTCTGATTCAGTTTAAGTTCCTTAATCTCAAAAAACACCCATCTGATTAACCGAAAGAAATTCACAGACCCATTACAGGCAATAGCAAGAATGTCATCGGGAAATTCACATTCAGCTTTAAAGTAATGGTCATCTGCCTTGAGATCACTGGGATAATGGGGCCTATCTTCTCTGTTAGTGGCAGGGTAACTAGAGTAATCTGACGAGGGGGTCGACTGTGAATCATCCTGATTACTATCATAAGAAGGATCCTCTGAGACCTTTCTTTTACCTTTCTCCTGGGGAGAGACACTAGAATTACCTTTTCCCTTAATTGCAGCCCTTCCCCTGGAAGAAGGGGTCTGGTGGGACAAATTCGACATAGCTTTGAAATGCTCAAAGATTAAAACAAGCAAACCCTCATGAAGAATAGAATGCCTAATCATATTTTGACTATAGTTCTGAAGACTAGCATTCAGAGAGGTAGCAAGATAGAAAGGGAAGGAAATCCTAACCTGATGTTGGAAATGGTTGAGGAGCACAAAATGGTACCCAAAAACCCTAGTGTAATGACCATCTAGGGTAATGTACTCCATTAGCACTCTCAACACCTTCCTCCAATGCGAGACGATTTTCAAAGAATCGTAACTACTTTTGGTAGTCCTTCGCAGGTCCTTTTCCTTCTCTGTCTTCGGAAATTTTTGCACCGCTTAGTCGAAGAGTTTCCTGTCCCTGTAAAACTTAATGCCCTCAATGGAAAGCCTCATAACCTCAACAATTAACTGCTCATCAATACTAACCTTTCTCCCAAAAAAAAAAATCTCGCCATCCTTCCAATCCTTGGCAAAAAGCCTAGTGACGTTCGGGTCCCAGCCATGGAGTTTTTCGATATATTTGGTTATCCCGCCCTTCTCCAGTATCTCCCAAACCTTAGTGTTTCTTAGCTCCTCACAATCCTTCGGTTCCACTCTGTGAATTTCACCACCCATGTTGTTTGAATTGTAGACCTATTTAGAAGACTCCAGAAAACCAATTAAACTAGTAAACAAAATACCCAGAAAGCATGCAAAGCACAAAAGATTAGAATAGTAATTAATATTGTTGTGCTTCGGCCAACGATGATGAATTATTAAACAATAGTCCCGAGATTGCATGACTTTACAATCAACACCCATAATCATACATTGGTAGGTGGAATTTGAACCTTCTTGTGAATTCTATCATACATTAATATGGTAGTGACATCAACCTCCAGCTCATCACTCCTTTGCCACATCACCTTGTCCTTCGCCTGAACACCCTTATTGGCAAAAAAGTCAGCCACCGTGTTAATTTCCCTATACGCATGGGAAATAAAGCATTTTTTAAAGTTATTAATAATCTCCTTAGAAAGATTTATCTAATTCTTTATAGTCCATGAAGGTTTTTGAAGGCCTTTACTACATTGAATTATGTTGTTCGAATCCCCTTCAAGCCACACAATTTTGAAGTTCAACTGACGGGCAAGGTTCAAGACTTGAAAAACCCCTATGGCTTCAACAATGTGGTTGGTTTGGGTGCCCAAGGGGAGAGCCACCACAACAATAAAAATGACATTCTCATCCCTTATCACTCCCCCACACCCAGCTGGCCCTGAATTTCCCTTGGCCGCCCCATCAAAGTTGATTTTAACCCACCCATGCGGAGGGAGGTTCCAATGGATACCATCTCTAGGCCCCTTAGTGGGATGAAGAGAGAACAAACATCAACATTAATCTTCCAAGCATCAACAACTTTGAGCTCATAATCTTGGTATCTAACCTTTCCATTCACCTTGATTTTGTTATTGAGAAAATTGAAATTCTCTCTCACACCAAACGCTATGTTATGTTTTTTGTAAAAAGGCCAATTTGTGTGGCTCCCCTTTTAAACCACTTAATACCTACCATTTTCAAAAAAAATAGTAGTTTAGAAATTAGATTTAGAGCACTACTACTCTTGATTTTGTTGCATCTTCAAATTTTGAGTGTAACTATCTTCAATTTCTCATCCAAATATAACTAAATTAGGATAAAATGAATAAATTTGATACACAAGTACTTCAAACTTAAATTTTTTTAAAAGGGACTAAATAATTGCTAAAATTTATTAATTATATAGACTAAATAAATACCTTTAATACAAAATTTATGCAAATTTTAGTTATACAACTTCTAATTTAAAGGTTTTAAAACATAAATAACCAAATTTAAAGATTTTTTTTCTAATTTTTTTATTTAAAATTTTAAATTTTGAAGTCTTAATATTAAGGAAGAAGATAATATTAAGATAATGTGATCAAGAGTGATTCATAAAGTATTGAGTGATTGTGATGATTAAGGATGTCATTAGACACATTAGTGAGCCAAATAAATATTATCTTCTTCCTCTCTCTCTAAACACCATAATGTGAGTATAACTATGTAACAAAGGAAATTAGATATTGTTTTATGATTGACCCCAATAACTTTTGTATTTCATTTCAAGATTTATATTTCAAGGTTGTTACCTAATTGGAATGGTTACATTATGCACATGTAATTCTTAAATACATCTTAGAAATTATAAGGTAAATTATTGTGCAATATTAGAATTAGCAAAGTAACTATTCAGTTGAGTTAATATTTAATATACAATGATGAAGTTAGTTTTGATCAATAATTACCTTGCAATGAATGAATTAAACTAACCTAGAATAGAGAATTTGTGTTATTATTTGGATGAGTTACTAATGTGTTTCATGTTATCTAAGGTAGATGTTAGCCATAGGATGAACCAAGTTCTTCAATACCTTTTGAGTAACTATACAGGGTAGATGGACAATCATGGTCAAGCATGCATGAAGGTAACCCTACCCAAGCTAAAGGTAAATTTGATTGGTTAAGTAATCCCACATTGATGATTTTAGTCACCTTGAGGTAAAGCTAAATTTTGTTATATTGTATAAGATATCAGTTAGATAAATTATCAACAATTAATTTTTTTGAAAATTTAGACTAACTAATAATGTGATCAATTATTATGACCTAACCATGCTCATATGTTGGATATATTATTGTGGTGACTAATGTGCAAGAAATTATGCCAATAGAAAAGGGGGAACCATTTAGAGCCTAATATAATACTTCATTATGAATTTTTAATTTCAAAACCTATTACTTAGAAAGTAATTGGGATTTTATGTTAATGTGCAATTGTGTTTATGGGGCTAATTAGATTGTGAGTTATGTGTAAGTGTGTTTTATGAGGTGTATAAGTGTGAATTTATGTGATTAAGTGTGTAAGTGGGATTAGAGTTTGGGAACCCTTAATTGAGTCTTGAATTTCAAACTTGTGTTTGAGTGGGTCTTTAAAAGGTGTTGTATAGTCAATTTTATTCATCTTTGTAAAAAATAGAACCCTAGGGTCTATACCTATGGAAAGGGGATTTCTTGGATACATGATATTGTCCTTAGGGCATGATATGACCCTTCAAAAGTTCACATGAATGAATGTGGCGAGTTTGAGTCATTGGGAGTTGAGAAAATGATTTGTCACTCTCACACCCCACTCCCCAAAGTTCATTAATGAACTTGGGAAGAGAAACAAGAATTCCACATGTGTGTTCAAAGCCACCTTGTAAGAGTTGTTGGGTGGAGTGTACAACTACACTCAACACCTCTGAAAGTCTCACACTTGTGTGAGCACTTATGAGAGAGTGTGTAGTGAGGAATGAATGGGAAGGTGACAAGTATCACCTCCCCATTCAAGGGATTCAAGTATTAAAATATTATGTATCCTTCAATGGATGGGGAGTTTGGGGATTCTCCCTTATTTTCATTTTGTTTTGAGTTTTGGGAGTGGATTGTGAAGAGACATAGAAGATTCTTGTAAATTTGGAGTTGGTTATTTAGAGTAAAGAGAAGACTCATCCCTACAACCTCGTGTAGAGAGATAAATCTTCCATTCACCCTTCTCACTTTGTGTTAGTTTTGAAACTTATATATTGTGTTTTGAATGTTGAACAAGTTCATTTGGTTACTAGGGAATGTTGAAGGTAATATAGGTTTGTGGGAATGCATTAGTATGTTAGTTTTCAAAATGGGATAACTTGGTTTTGGTAAATGTTATATTCACTTGAAAACCTTGGGTCTTGGGGGAATGGCTAGATCCCTAAGAGGCTTGATGATGTCATTTATAATAGGGTGGATAGCAAGTTTCTATTCATTGGTATGCTATGCATTGCAACTCTTAACATTGTATTGTTGTGGAAGAAATATTGGAGCCAAAAACTCCTTGAAGGTTTTTTTTTGGTAAAGAATTTATTGAGAAGAAATATTAATGTCTAAACTATTATTTTCTCTCTTTATTAAGAAAGTAGTTGTAATCTTCTAACATTATAGTAAAAGACTACGAAATCTTATTGTGAAGACTCAAGAAGGTTTAAATACATAATGTATCTTTCCTTGTAAATGATTAAAAAAATGTATAATATGTCCATTCAAGTTTGAATTTAAAGAAATAAAGATGTCATTTGAGTTTGCAAAATAGGAAAGTTGAGTATTAAGTGGCTAATATGTTAATTGAGTGAAAATGAATAAAAATAAATTATATGAGAGTTCATTTAAGAAAGAAAGTATATAAAAATACCTTCATCATACTAAAATATGCTTATATATTATTGATTTAAGGATGTGCATAAGTGCTCAAGCATAAAATAGGTTTTATTAAATAAATTTATTTTGTAAATATAATGAAAATATATAAATTTTATAAGTAGTAAATGTATATATAATATATATACCTTAAGTATATATTTCTTCTTTACATTTATATCAAACTGATGGATTTATTTAAAAAAGACTATTAAAAAATGAAAAAAACAAAAAGGGAGGGCAAACAAGGGATTACCCTGGCTACAACCTCCCAAAGCAAAGGGAGGCGACTCCCATAAGGGAGGTGTCTCCCATATATGGGAGGTTCCCTCCCCAATATAACTCTTCTAATGCAAATATATAAACATTAAAACCTGCAACTTCTCATTTCCTTTGACTCAACCCTGCGTATATAAATCCAATATATATATATATATAATAAAATAATCAGCAATATTGTGGGAGGCAGGGTGGGCCCCCAGTAGCCCCTCATCTAGTTCCCTATCATACTCATCCATGAGATTGATGGAAATAAGGTAAATTATGCAAATAAAGAGGGAGGAAATGAGGTGTTGGTTGGGGTGTGTAAGGTGGCAGCACAGTGGCAAGGCCAAATCACTTCAAGCCCTCTCCAAAATGACAGAGGTATGAGGAAGGAAAGTAACCAAATTT
>VDFB02327485.1:0-29616 GCA_007258455.2 Sequoia sempervirens
CCAATATAAGTTAAATTGTATGGTTCATTTACTTAATACAAGTAGCCTAAATTATAGTTAGGTTTCCTAATTTAGTAGTTTCTTTAATTTTTTAACTCACTACCTTTTCTATTTTTTTCTCTTATAAATGCAGCAAGTTAACTTCAAAAGGCCACTATTTTGATAAACAAAACTATTCGCAATCACATTTACAGGTATTCTTCCAAATTTGTTGTACACTATGTAAATTTTCTAAGCACCTTTATTTCAACTAGTGTTTGCATGGTCTCAATTAACTAGATTGTGTCCTTCATTTACTATCAACTTAGTAAGCTTCATTTTGTTTTCTATACAACATATTCATTTTCTACTTCATAAAGTATGATTTAATACGTCAATTGTAGTAAGTAATAGTTGCCACTTGCAATTTACTTTTTTGCAAGGACTAGATCGGTCCCTCGTTACAATGATTTCTTTGACTAAGAATGCAATTAAGATGATCACTGATGAAAACCTAGACCTACAACCCCATCTACAAGTATTAGATATTTCAATGTTTGGCCATGGCCCTAAACCAACCAATCGTTATATAGTACAACTATCTGATGGGGTACATAAGCAAAAGGCTACACTTCCAAAACAATACAACCACTACATAGATTCTAAGGAACTCCATAAGGGATATGTACTTAAACTAATCAAATACAATTGCCCTATTATTTGTAGTTCAAGGTGAGCCACAATATTTGGATGCTTTTCTACCAAATAGCAAATCACAGCTTACAAATTAACATTCTTGAACCCATACATTTTTTCCTATTCATAATACTTATTCATTGTAACATTATAGGTGGATTGTCATATCCGAAGTTGAAATCACATGTTTGCATCCAGATATCATTCGGCAACCCACCTACCTATTTGAAGAACAATCCCCGCAAGTAAAGGCCACATGTACAAGCCTGGATGACAGTGTTATAGTGACACAACCACCTCTGATGAGAATGTATACTTTGACTGAAAATGCAATCAAGATGATCAATGATGGAAACCCAAACTTGCAACCCCATCTACAAGCATTAGACATTTCACTATTTGGACATGGCCTTGAACAAGCTACTCGATATAGAGTGGAGCTATCAAATGGGGTACATAAGCAAAAGGTTACACTTCCACAAAAGTACAACCACTACATAGCTTCTAAAGAACTCCAGAAAGGATCTATTATTAAACTCAGAGGCTACAGTTGCCCTATTCTTTGCAATTCAAGGTGAGCAACCATATTTCCATGCTCTTCTACAAAATTCCAAATCACATCTTATAGCTTAGCTTTTTTAACCCATTATGTCACATTTGTTCCTACTCAGAATACTTACTCATTGCACCTTTATAGGTGGATTGTCATCTCCGAAATAGAGATCACAAGTTTGCAGCAAGATATCATTGGTCAACCCATCTACCTACTTGAAAAAGAATCCCAACAAGGAAATGCTACGAGCTCAACTACTCCATCTACAAGCATGAATGACTATGCTAGGGTAACAAAGCCACCTCCCCGCAAGGCACTTTTTGGATTATGTTCATCTCTGCAAAAGAAAGACATTCCCTCCAATATTACACCTATTAGAAATTTGAATCCATTCCAAACAAGGTGGCTTATAAAGGGTCGTGTAACAATGAAAAAAAATGCACCGCTTCAACACACAGAAGGGACAAGGGCATGTCTTTTCATTTGATATTATTGATTGTGAGTGCACTGAAATACGTGTAACTTGCTTTAATGAAGTTGTGGACCTTCACTACATGAAAGTTCTTGTTGGAGAAGTATATACAATATCTGGTGGAACTATTAAGTCAGCTAATAGGTTATACAACAAACTGAATAGCCAGCTTGAGATTTGTTTAGTAGAAGATTCCAAAATTTCTCTCTCTGAAGATGATCTTGCAATTCCCAAACATCAGTTCTCTTTCACACCATTCAAGGACATTGCAGAACTAAACAATAATGTCCTTGTTGATGTTATTGGAATAGTCATATGTGTGGACCCGAGTTCAACCATAAGGAGGAGGGATGGGACTGAAGTTCTTCGAAGGAGCATCAAGTTGATAGATATCTCTTCATCTACCATTAATATTACTTTATGGGGTCCAACTACTGAAAAAGAAGGAAAACAACTTCAAGATATGTATCACTCAAATCATGTTATTGTACTTGCAATAAAAAATGGTCGTGTCACTGAGTATAATGGTAAGGTCATAAGCACTTTGGAAAGCACCCACCTATTTATAAACCCAATCTTAGAGGAGGCAGAAGAGCTCAAATCATGGTTTGAACAAAATGGGACTGATATTACTCCATCAAATATACAACCTTTGGATGCACCTCTTGTGCTTACGAGAAAAAATAATTGCTAATATTGAAGAGCAAACTACTAATGTGAAACAAATTGTCCAATGCACTCTAAAAGCAACAGTGCAATTCATAAAAAAAAATTCATTTTGCTATCCATCTTGTCCCCTTGAGTTAGATGGAAAATAATGTAAAAAAAAAGTTTTCCAAAATGATGATCAAACATGGTATTGTTCAAAGTGCAAAGCTACCACTGCTAAATGTGACTACAGATACATACTTCAGGTAAAGCTAGTAGATCATACAGGAATATTATGGGCTGTTGCTTTTGAAGAACCAGCCACCACACTTCTTGGAATGTCTGCAAATGATTTATACATGTTGCAATTCAATCTTGGAAAAGAAATTGAATCTAAGACCATAATAAAGGGAGTATTATTCAAGCAATTTATCTTCACAATCACTAATTCCTATGATTCAAGTGGTGTTGAAGGACGAGTAAAATCAACAATCACAAAGGTTGATGAGTTGGATCTTGTTGCAGAAAATTTGCTCATGTTGGGTGGCATCAATGATATGTGTCATATTGCTAGTGTTTAGGTATAGGTCGATTGCTTATGTAATGTATATATAGTTTTCTAGCATCTTATATAGTATACTTTGTATAATTTTTATTACATACATGGAATTTTAAAGTCACATGTGTATTGAATAGATTGTTATTATGAAAATAATGTGATTGATCTATTCCATCGAATTATAATGATTGAAGAACTCGTTCGATACAATCAACAATGTAATGTAAATACAATTTTGTAACATTTTACATAGTACACTTTGTATACTTTTTATTGCATACATGTAATTCCAAAGTCACATGTGTATTGAATATATTGTTAATCTTATGTATATAGCATACTAATAATATCTCAAAATAATTATCAAAATTAGAATGATTGAGTTACTCATTCCATACAATGGATAATTCTCCCCACGCAAGTTTATATTCTTTAATTTTATATGTTTTTGTAATTGTACATTTGATGATGGTAGCTCCTATTCCTTTACAGATGGCGAGCTCAAACCCTAAAAGCATGCAATCTCGTAAAAGAAGTCATGACTATTATAGTCAACATAAAGAAGAAATAAGCATTTATCGTCATATGCAATGCATAGGCAAACAGACAATACAAGCTAGCGCACCAACCTCCATTCAATCGAACGAACCGAACATCACATCATATGAAGGTACAACATCCCAAAATGAACACCCTTCTGACCAAGGTTTGTCAAAGTCTGCACACCAAACAATGCAAAATCTCCAAAATCATGCCACAAGCCTACCACAAACCAACACAAACTTTGTCGAGCATCTAAACGATTTCACTCAAGAATAGATAAACTATCAAACATGCCAACTTGCACAATTTTCCATGAAAGCTACCCAGGAATACAAACCAACTCAACACAAAGTGGTCCAGTTTGTGTTAGATGCTTTCGTGAGAAAGGTAGACATTGTTTCTCA
Organism: Sequoia sempervirens; assembly: GCA_007258455.2. NCBI lineage: Eukaryota > Viridiplantae > Streptophyta > Pinopsida > Cupressales > Cupressaceae > Sequoia > Sequoia sempervirens. Next base: position 3,855 of record VDFB02327485.1, read on the forward strand.
TCGTCCAACTCTATGGACCCGGGAGTACAACCTTACGAGTTACAAAAACTCACACAAGTCGAAGAAATGCTTATAGCGTGCGAGTCAATCCAATAATACAAGTTACTCATGCTCATGGAGGCCAATACAAATATAGTGGGCACACAATTTGTTTCCCACAAGATATCAAAACCATAGCAAAATACCTACCACATAAAATTGCAACCTTGGATGTGTTGGTGGTTCGAAGAACCAATACAAAAGGTGACCATTACGATTGCTATGTAAGTAGGCATCGTGTTTGGTCCGCACTAAAATATAAACTAACATATGACCCTTACTACAAAGACATCAAGGTGGATTTTACATCCCTCGAAGAACTCCCTGATACAAATACAAACATTTCCAATATGCTTCATAACATTATTGATACCAATGAACATATGGTTGCACCAAGCAATGCATCAACCTTTGATGTGAACCCAATAGACAATGATTTCATTTCCTCCTCTTCATTTATGGCTAGATTACCAAATAAACGCCATGAACTAGATATCATCAAAGAAACATTGCAAGTTAGAGATCAAAATGACACCATTATTGATTGGCTAACACTTGAGTCTTCACCAGTTAATGAATATAACACAGAGGGCCTTTTAGACATGGATTTTCCTTCACTCTTTCCAAAGGGTAGTGCACTACATTTGCAACCTTGCTATAGGCAAGTTGATATGCACGAATATGTGTTACACCTAATGAGATTTCATGATAATAGATTTGGAAGCCATCCAAGGTTTAGATATTTTGTCTTGAACCTGTTGATGCGACACTGAAGCCAAGGTGTTGCCTCTATTTTTGTTAAGAAAAATGCTAAGGACTGCATACCAACCACCATTGACAATCTTCGTCGCCACATACAACAGTTGCTAGACACTAAATTAGCAGAACAATTGATGCATTATGGATCCTCCCTTAGAGGCACATGAGCATATTGGAATAGGTGTTGTGGTGAGTTGTCGAACATGATCAACCAAATAGACTCCCCCATGCTATTCTTCACCTTAAGTGTTGTAGATACAAAATGGCCTAATTTACACTAACTATTTTCAAAGGGAGCAACACCAAAAACAAAAAACAATGAGGATCACATAGATAACATTGTTACTAACCCACATACCACGTCCTTATACTTGCATCAACGATTCACAATATTTCGCGAAGAGGTCTTAGAGAAGCTCTTCTGTGCAATAGACTACTGGTATAGATACGAGTGGCAACATCGAGGGTTTGCACATGTACATGGGTTCATTTCGCTCCAGGGGGCACCAAACATGGACAAAATTGACTGGAGCAATCATACTAATGTAAACATAGCTAAATCATTCTTTGAAAAATATGTTAGTGCTTGGAATCCTTGTAATCTAGTAGACAGGAACACATGACATCGATCTATGCAAGACGATCCATGCTTACTAACAACGGCTGAAATCTTCACTACAAATACACTTACTGAATATGAAGAGTTACTCAATCATGTCTAGAGACACACCAAATGTTCAGAATCTACCTGCCTTCGCAAGAAAGGCACCAACATGGAGTGTCAATATAATGCGCTCTAGCCAGAATGTGCCACCACTTCCTTTTGCAGTGATGCACATGGGAAGAAAACATTGTCCCCTGCATGTAATGATGATAGGTTGAATATACATAGTCCAGAAATGCCTTCCATATGGAGAGCCAATATGGATTGTCAACCAGTGCTTTCAAAAACACTTGTCTTAAAGTACATTGCAAAATATGTTGCGAAAGTAGAACGAAAATCTGAAAGTTGTATCGATATGTTAACACACATTTGTAGAAATCAAGCACCAGAAGACAAAGCTCTCACAACATACAAAAGATTCATGTCTGAGATTATTGCTAATTGTGATATAGGTGCACAAGAAATGTGCCACATGCTGCACAAGTTGCCCCTCGTTGTTTGCAACCACACATTTATGACACTTAATGTTGGGCAAAAAGTTTTTAATCGAATTAGGACAAACCCAAGCGAAAACACATTGCAACCGACTTATCTCCAATTGTACACACAATGTCCTCCTCAAATGGATAAAGTAACACTACTTGAATATGCACAATCATTCTCATTTTCATCAAATCGCAAAGGAGTTAAGTGGAAAGAAAGGAAACATAAGGCAATTATCAGTGTCTTTCCCTGATTTAGTGCTATTCCAAAGGAGGATTCAGACCATTTTGAGATATTTTGTTGGAGCGAACTACTTCTTTACAAGCAATTTCGAAACTTGGTCACATAAATTGGTATCGTTAAAGAGGATATTGTTGCAAATTGGAAGGAGATGAATATACTTAAATATTATGTCTGGCATATTGAACGTAAACCTAATGAAGAGGTTAATCAAGAAGACGCAGAGGAAGTAGAGCTTGAAAGCAATATAGGAGATATAGTACAGTTGAATGAGTGGGAATTCCTATCACAACTGGGTCTTGGTACTCTTGGAAATCTTAATTCCCTTGATATGCTTGGAAGACGCGACTTTGACAATTACAACAAGTGGAATGAGCATACAGTTCCTCAAGCTTTACATGAAACTGCAGAGCAATTCGTAAGCACAAACAAGGTGTACCATAATGCCGGCCAAACACCATTTGAGTTTAACAACCTGCCATATCCACTCTCCTCAAAACAACAACTCGCTCTTACACTTGTACTAGACCATTGCAATGCTTGTGCATTCGATAAACCCTTACACATGATCATACAAGGCACAATGGGAACATGGAAATCTTATCTTATTCATTGCATTAAACACTCCCTTTCTAGTTTAGCACCCCAAAAACATAGCCCACTCCTTGTAGTTGCTCCTACAGGAATTGCAACATTCAACATACATGCCTCAACTATACATTAAGCCCTCAAGATTCCTATCAAAGAGATGCAACCATTAAAGGGTCAACCACTTGTAGTGTTTCAACAAAACATGAGACACATAAAATACCTCCTAATTGATGAGATGAGCTTTATAGGCCCAAAATTACTCTTGAAGATTGATACTAGGCTACATGAGGCTTTCCCCCATCAACAAAACTTGGCCTTCGGTGGAACATCTATCATTCTTGTAGGTGACTTTGCATAGCTAACCCCTGTTATGGACAAACCCATCTACGCCTCCCGCACAAATGTGAAAGCCCTATGGGAACAATTCACTACTATTGTCACACTAGAAACAATATTCCGCCAACATGGGGACACCCAGGCTCAAACTAACTTCCGAAGAACTCTACAAAACATCCATAAGGTAGAACCAAATGAACAAGATTGGGAGCTACTAATGAACCGCACAAACACACAACTATCAAACAATGAAAAAAGGTCTTTTGACCTAGCAATGCACCTATTTCCTATGAATGATTTAGTTGGAACACACAAGAAAAAAAAGCTTCATTTGTTAAATCAACCTATAGCACTTAGTATTTCAGAACAAACATCCACAAAACCAAACATTGACATTGATGTTGACCAACTTCCCCATGAACTCCTCCTATGTAGAGGCCAATGCATCATGCTAACTACAAACCTATGGATTCAGGAAGGCCTTGTAAATGGTTCTCTTGGAGAGGTCTTAGATATTGTATATACAGAAAGCTCTAAACCACCTAATTTACCATTACATGTAGTAGTAAAATTTGATACTTACAATGGCCCACCTTGGAACATAGATGCTCCAACAACTATTCCAATAGCACCAATATCTCTAGGTAACCATAGACAGTTACCACTATGCATGGCATGGGAAATTACAATACACAAATCCCAAGGATTAACAATCGAAAGAGCAACTATCGATGTAGGTAAAAAAGAAAGACAAGGATTGACTTTTACAGCTATATCTAGAGTTAAATCAATACAAGGACTTAGGATAAAACCACCATTTTCCTTCAATCGATACTCAAGAATGAAGAATAATCCATACACAATTATCAGGAAAAAAGAAGAGCTTCGACTACATCTCCTCTCATTATAATGAGTACAGGTACACATACATAAGCATACCACTCTCTCAATACATTGTATTTGCTTAGCTTACTCCTTACCATATTAATACATTACATTTTACTATTTCTATACTTACACCACACTTGCAATCACATGCAGGTGGATGTTCCACATTCGTATACTCTTGCAACGGTTGCTTCAATATAGCTACTAGTATTTACTTCCACCCAAAACATAATCTTTCACCCTTTTTTTCAAGTTTTGCAATTTGCATAAAACCATCATTGCACTAACAAATTGGGTTGCCTAACCTATTCTTAGATTGTGCAGGCTATTATAACAAAAGAAAAACACAAAAAAGATATGCCAACTCATCCAATGCCAACACATGAACCCATCAAATACAGACAACCAACATAGATGAAATTGTTGCAGAACTTACATTCACTTTTCAATATCCACGTAAGTAATACAAACACACTATAAATTCCCATAGCATAATTAAAGTTACTGCAAATATTGCTATGCATATAATTAGATTGTTTTATTTTTATTACCATCTTCACATAATATAAATAAGTATTTCTATATTTACATCTAAAATTCATCGCATGCAAGTGAATGCTCAAAATTCGTATACTTCTAAAACAACTAGTAACAACGAAGATCCAACACCAACAGTCACTTCTCAACCAAAAGTTGAAGGACAAAACTGAATAATTTATTCCAAAGTATGATGAACATATTCTTCCAAAGTCTACCAATGGTCATTTCCAAATCCACTTCTAAAAAATGCATCCTTACAATTGATCCATGTCAAGAACATGAACCAAAGCATATTGAAGATAATAACATCCAGAAACAAGATCAAGTGTCCAATCCATACAAGATGTCGCAAAATGATGACCATATCCATATATCACCTACTCCTCCCTCTACCCATGAGATGCTTACTCCCACTGCACATGTAGATGTTCTTCAAAAACAAAAAAGTCTCCTACCCTAAACATCATTATCAAAGAGCAAGAGTCCTCTACTCTTAAATTCCTAGTTATAGCTCAAAGCAAAGAGGATCCGATATAATTTCATAGCAATTCATTTTATACCAATTAAAGAACCCAACCATTAAAGTGATAACTCTACAACATTAGCAGGAACTTTGTCTAGTGCAACACCCACATAGGGAGAATGAAGGGTACTTATGATAAACCCACTATCAATGCTACAACTATTGATATCATTAAACATCATCCACACATCATCCCACCCACAAATTGTGCCCAACCACATGAGCATAACATTTATCAAAGAAATAAACAAATGATTGAGGTGGACAACTAAAATGCAAAAGGATACCCAAAAAAAAAAAATCATCCCTATCAACCACCATTTGTCAAAGAAATAATGGTGGAAAAGCAAGAGGGGAAGGTCATCCATCAAAAAAAGTCCACAAGTACACAATAAGGCTTCAATAGCTGCCCACACTATATATGAAAATAACTGTCCCAATCAAATCTCCATATCCACCCACCATTGCAAATCCTCCCAAGTTTGGAAACCCAAAGATTCCAAACTGTGAACCAAACAATCTACATCTCATATCTCTCAAAGTACTCCACCATCAACTTTGACATCCATGATATCCAACTCTCACATAAACCGTGTGTTGACAACAACTCTTTATCATAAGGACTCTACTGGCTCCCTATTGCGATGTACGCATCTAGATGATGTTAACTCCCATAGTACTCTATTGAAAACCACTAATGGTGTCACTTTAGGCAAGTACCATAGAAAAAATCCAACAAACAAGAGTCATGTCTGTAATCAAACATCTACATGCGCCAAATCAGGTATAAGCATCTCATCCCATCCAAAATAAATCCAACACTCCATCCAACTAATCCATAAAAAAATCCATACATCCATGAACCATCTATCAAATGAATGCTCACCCATCGCCATCCATATTCCAAATCATCTTGATCTTGGTCAAATTCAAGTTTACACTTTACACTTGCTTTTGGTAAATTTCTTGACATGGGTCATTATCACTCATCCTACCCACCATTATCTTAGCCATCAACTATTATCCAAATGACCATCCTCAATCCAAATTAGTTTTCTTACCACAACATAATCCCTACCCTCATTTGCATTCCTAAAATATCCATTCATCCATTCATTTATCCATGCATCCACCCATGGACCTATATCCACCAACTCATGATATAGACTTATAATTATGTTATCCCATCTTAGTTTACGCATACAAAGATTCAAACAAGATTGTATATATTTGAGAGTATGAAAAACATGCCAAGGGTGTTCTCTATATTTTACTAACATTTACTATATAATTCATACAAAATTGTATAGATTTGACACTATAGTTATTCTCCATGCTTACTGTATATATTTTACAATATGTTTTGTCATCTATCTCTTAAGCTAATTTCAGCATTCAACCCAAATATTGAACAAATTGTATGTTTACTTCTTTACTTTGACAAACAAATGGTTATACAACCATTATCTTTTCGTAATGTCTATTTACTACTGTCAAATTTAATCTTTGCTCGTTCTGCTATTATACAAACAATATTGTACAAGTATTAACTTACACTCCAATCCCATTAATACTTCACTATACTTTTCTATCGGCGTAATCCTTGCACCCCCTTTGGTGCAAGTGCTAGTGTTATTGTATAGGATTTAACCATTCATTAATTTAATAATAAATATTTTATCCAAATCTTTTATATGTGTGGATTTAATGTGCACATTGAAAGTACATATTGCATGGATCATGCAAAATGAGAAAATTCTTCATAATTTCTTAATCTAGGCACTAAATGATGTTATCGAGCACTTAAGTACAAAACATGCAAAGTATACAACTCATATCTACACAATTTTTGATTTAGGCACTAAACGGTATTACCCCACTTAAGTACAAAACAAGTAGAGTATACAACACATATATCTAACATTCTCCCACTTGTTGAATACTTTACATAAGGGCCACACTTTGGAGTGTCAACCATTGATACCAACCATGCCCATTGATTTTTTGTTCCAAGAAACTTTATTAGCACTCATAGCTTTTCTCAATGAATTAAGAATATTATCTTCTATATCATTTTTTTTCAAAAGTACCCATTTTTCTCAACTGATCTCATAAAATGATAGAGTACACTAGTATGCTTTCCCTGAGCATACTAAGCATGATTCTTGGCTAAACATATTAGAATTTGACTTTCACAATCAATCACTTAACCTCTTTTGTGATAGACTAACTATTGAGCACAACCTTTGTAACCACACTACTTTTTGCAAACAAGAGGAGTTGTTATGCATTCTACTTCTATTATAGATATTACAACCTTTTCTTTCCTCTTACTCATCCAACTTACTACTCCCCCAAAAAGATTTAAATCTCCAACCCAATCAAAATCCACAAAACCTTATAGATTCAAATTTTTATTTTCACAACCTCATCCTTGTCGCTAATTACGTAATCTAAAGTGTCACATAAATATTTATAAATTCTTTTTATCAATGTCCAACATTTCTTCTTCAATTTGGGCATATATCCACTCACATTTCCCATTCCACATGTATATATATTCTATTTTAAGACATTGATATTTTTTTATGAATAAGAAACAAAGTTCTCACAATTTTATTATTCTACATCCTAAATCTCTACAAAATTATCTCAACACATTTCATTTGATATAATCATGGCTTCTTATTTACACGTTCCCTTTTAATTTTCATGCCCAAAATAAACTTTACAACATAATATTTCATAACAAACTGTGATGATAATGATAATTAAGACAACAAAATTGATCAATTTCTTATTATTATATCAATTAATAGCATGTTATCTACATACAAAATAATAATAAGAATTTTTCTCTTTATTTTTTGAAATATATAGAGGTTGCCATTGAGAAATATTTATACTTCTCCATTGTATTTTCTACATTATCCTTCTTTTTAATCAACCATTTGCATCCAACAATTTTTCTTCTAAGAAGTAGTTAACCAAGTCTCATGTTTGATTTTATCTAAGGACTCCACTTCTTCCTCCTTGGACTCCTTCCAAGACATTTTTGTTTTATCCAAGAGCCTCCTTAATAGTCTTGGGATCTTCATTAGTAATAGATAAAGATGTTAAAATAAATGTTCAAGGTGGAAATCAAGATCCTTATACCTTTATGGTATTCTTTTTACTTGAGTTGATCTTTCTCAAAATTGGACTTTCTAGTTCAAATATCTCTAATTCTACATTTTTCAATTCCACATTCTCTTCTACCAACTTGTTCTTTAATTCATCTTGTGTAATTGCTTCTAATTTAGATATAGATTTTTCTTTTAGGTTCTTCATTTGATTGTATTATCTATTCTTATCTTCTCTAAAATTTACATTATGATTGTATTTTTGGGTCCTATAACTTATATATTTTAACACTAGTATTATATCCCATAAATATACTTTATGAGTGTCTAGCTCAATCCTTTTTCCTTAAGAATATATATATATATATATATATATAAGAATTAGAACGAAAAGCTCTCAAAATTTTGAGAGAGGGTTTCTTATTAATATATGCTTCATGCTTGGGATGGGTGGTTGCATGGTTAATCATTATTCTTGGACACATGGAGGATGTATTGGTGGAGCTTGATGTTTCAAAAAAAATCATGGAGACTCTATAAGTGTATTGTAATATTTTCATTGTCGAATAACACATTTTGTGTGGATGTTTTTGGAGACTAGGTTTTTCCAAGATATGTCTTTCTAGTAAATGTGGACCCCCTTCATTTGTTGTCTTCTATTTAGTTTAGGGTTTTTCCACTGAATCAATTGTCTCGCTCCTTGTTATCAATAAGTGCTTACTTTCATTTGTCTAAGATTCACTATCAATTCAATTTGATGTTTGAATTGAATGGTCATTATCAAGTACCTATATTTTTCTAAGACTATTGAATAAATGTTTCTCATCCTAAAATATTACGTATTCCCATAAATGGTCTTTCCATTGCCCCTCATCTTGTCATCCATATTTTTCTCACAAATAAATATTGAAAGTTTAACTAAATTTGTAACATGATTTTTGATCAAAATTAAAACATCTTTTCATCCAATAATTCTTTATATAAACAGAATAACATTTTATAAAAGATTGAACAAAAACTCAAAATATGAAGGTTTTAAATATCCATAGCTCATCTATGTCCTATCTTATTTCCCACAAAAATCACTTTTTTTTTATATTGGATTTAATTTTAAAAGTTCATGGTAATTTACCTTACGTCAGGATGTCTTGTGTAAATGCCCCATATTCAGACCTCTTGGTTTATTCCATAAATATGTGATAAATGTTGGGTATATGAAGTCCAACGGACTTCTTGTCGTAACTCTCCCGTGGCTCTTCACATTCCTTTTTGAAGGAATGTTATCTTTTGAACTTGGCATGTAATAGTCGGTTGTTAAAAGACGTTTATGCTATAGCATATGATGTATTGAAAACAAATTCAATAAAAGATTTTCTCTGTTGAAAGTGGATGTAGCTGGTTGGTAAACTATTATAAAAATTCTATGTTTTTTGTCTGTGATTTTTTTGTCATTCAATTGTTTTTATTCAACAATCTTTTATTCTGCGAAAATTCCATCAACAATAAAGGCATCATAAAAATACTGAGATCCATAACTCATATCCACATTCAGTTACATTTCCCACAAATATGTAGATCCAATTCTATTTTTCAACCTAAATCAAAACTTACAGATTAGTGGATGAAACTTAATGCAAGTTAATAATTTCTACGATGTTGTTGATGTATTGCCTTAACATAAAACAGTTAGCACATTTTAATACTTTTGACTTTTTGATGTATGGTGCAGGATCGGATATTAATTCTTTCAAGGTAGATTTTTAGAATATTCTCGCAATATTCAAAATGGGAAATTTTAAAGAGGTTATTAGCGATCTTGGTTCTAGATTGCAACATTTGTCACCTTCAAAATATTTTTTAAAATTTGTAAAAGCGTAGCAGACATGGAGACTTCTAAGTGAATATCTTTATTCCATTTATTCTATTTCCAAAAAAAATCGTTTTGTTGCAAAATTCATGTCATATCTTTGTTCTCAAGGTCTTGATGTCATGTCTTGATTATATATCATTTTTCCATATCACAAATTATTACACCTGCTTGAAATTTTGATTATCATATAATCTAATGACTTCTTTTATATTTGCAAGATTAGTGTCAAGATGGAATCGTTGTCACTTGAAGTTGCACTCTTTTGTAAACTAGTTCAACATTCTAGTGACATAATGAGAATGATCTCAAGGTGTGGGACCTGTAGATGAGATCAAACTTCTAGAGAAGGCCAGTTCCTTTGTTGAATCTAGATGCATGTGTTGATCCAGCCCAACATAGATTAAACCTATGAACTAATCCTATTATACCAATTTGCTAAGGAAAAGGGAGAAAAGAATGCAAAAAATGAAAAAAGGTGATACACCAAGATTTAAGTGAGTTTCCTCCTTGCCCATAATAGAACATAAAACCAACAAAACCACCTAAACTCACATAGATCCTATTTAGCAACACTCAGACAAATATATATAGATAAAGGATTCAACAAACACTAGAAGGGGGGAGAGAGTATCCATAGACAGTTCTTGAAGATTATTAAATCATAACATACATATCCAAAAATGCAATAAATTCATTCACATATGAAGGTAAGAAGAAATTACACAACATATAAAAACTGAGAGGAGGTGAAAACAAGATAATTTTATTGTTTCAAAGGCATTGATTTTGTTAACAATCATGAAGAAATGCATAGGATGTTAGTCTTTAAAGAGAAACTAAAGGACTTGAAACCCTTGAAAAAGAAGACGTTAGGCCTCTTAAATTGGAAGAGGCTATAAACTATGTCATGAAGGAAACCTTAGCTACAAACTCCGCCAATGTTCTATCAACAAGTGTCTTCTACAAATCTGATTTGGACAACTAGGAGGCATGAAAAAGCATTCTCTAGACCCTGCCATATCTCTCTGTTAATAATTTATGGGTTCTAGTGCATAAAATAGAAAAAAATGCTTACAAAATCCATTGAAACCATGACCTAGGAATGACACTCTGACCTTGGGCTCTGCAAATAATAATTGAAGTAGTTAAATGTCATCTTTCATCTTTGTATCCATGTCAAAATTGATCTAGAATGATTTCTAGTTACCGTCGAATTGAGTTTGGTGGGTGGAAGGCGTTGCGAGAACATTAATGGCATTGCAAAGTGGTAAGTAGAAGAAAACACATCTTTCTAGAGTGACATTGTTGCTATCGATGGACTATTGGGCCATCACTTACTTTTTTGACCATTAGACTTGGGAAAGGAACATAAAATCCTTTGGTGTCCTGACATAAACCTTAACACTCACCTTGTCAAACCATTGGGATTTCTTTGATTTGTATACCTATAGATTGTACTTAGGAAGTGGGAAAGTCCACCTCCAATATCCTGACAAAGCATTGATTCATCAAGCCATCGGGCCTTTTTCAAACTATCTACCATGGGAAGGGGTATGAGATACTCCAAAACTCTGATGGGACGATGAACTAGCATGCTGTCATCAGAGGAAAGAAAGACCTTTGAGGTATCAACATTAGAAGGGAAAGCATGAAGGGATGGGAAATTTTGAAATTCTGAAAGACTTAGAGGATTTTGGAGTGGATTGAGGGGAACGTTGAGGAATTGGAATTTCAAAGAAGGCAGGACTAGGATGATAATTCTGACGAGATGAATGGATGGATGAAGAAGTCTAAAATTTTGATAGATGCAAAGGACTTAGGTTTGTAGAAGAATTTTCATCTTTGGGGATCATGAATGTCAAAGAAATTGTATGAAGGAAAGGGAAACCTTGATAGCACAAAGGCTAACATAACAACATTTAAGGAAAATTTACGTTTTGGACTTTGAGAGTCGGGGATGCTTCAAGTCGTTTTCATAGAATTTAGACTTTTTACTCTACTTCAAGATGCACATAATTTAGGAGCACACACATAGTCATTCCCTCTTTATCATTGGCTATCCATGGATGTCAAAATACTAAAATAGGGGCTTGATCATTGATGGAAAGCTCCTAAGCATCCCTAACCTTACTCTTTTACCAAGCTAATAGATTTTAAAAAATTATGAATGCGTAAAGGTTTAGTTTCATTCTTTCATTATCTTTTTCCTTTTTATTTTTATCTATCTTTATTTTAGTACTTTATAATATTTGGTATATCCTTGATTCCTTATGTGTAGGAAATCCAAAGGTCTATATGCAAATTTATGTTTTACAATGGTTTTAGATGATAATGCATAACTTAGAATACAATGCATATGTTGGACTATAATGCATCAAATGAATGTCTTCTCATCACAACCATGTTTTGAATAGAGCTGCAACTTTAGATACTAGGTTCTTTTTCTTTCATACTTTTTGGTTTTACATTCTATTTCATATTCTCTATAAATTTTAGTTTTTAATGTAACTCTTTTTCCTTTTCACTTAGCTTGAGTAGGAAAAGGGGAATTTTTATCTAGATAGTATTTCATTTTATCTTTCTATTTACAACAATAGAGGTAAAGATAAGAAAAAATATAAAGAAAACCTAAGACATAATCTTATCTAGTGTAGAAAAGTTAAAATTTTAGGTGAAAACATCTAAATAGATTCACTTTTTCTTCATTACACATGGTAGCATGAGGGAGAAATTTTTAATGGACCAAGGAATTAGAACTGGTTCCAGTAATAGAGCAACACTTTCTTTTGTGATAATTGAATGACAAAACTTGTCAAAGAAATAAATAATTCTCTCTAGTGACACTTAAGTACATATATGATATTTTTCAAAAATTTAGTTTTGCCTCTTTATAGTATTAACTCACTAAATTTGAGTTGGATAATATTTCTTTCCTATAATAATTTTTATGTTACATGATGTATTAGTTTGTTTTTTTTTATAGTTATTAGTTATTGTCTTGTAGCTCTTTGTATGCGATGATATATTTCCTTAGTTGAAATATAGAAATTCCCTAGCTCATCAAGATTATTGCTAACATACAACACAAGAATTTTATCTCAATTTTGTGTATTTCATTCATGCCCATCCTTACATCCCTTGGAAAGGACTCCAACAACACTATGGAGCTTGTTTGTAATGTGGGGGGTTGTATATTTTAATATTAAAATATTAGTGTCTACAAAAAGTTTTAAAATGTGAAAATTATAAATGGGATCAAGATTAAACTCATTTCTCTACCTTTAAACATTTGAAGGAACATTTTTAATTCCCATTCCTATGTTGTTAGTCCATTGAATAAATCAAGTGGGGTAATGAAAGCTATCAACATGGTTGAGTGGGGCATCAAATTATAGTGTTGGCATGACAAAGTAGGGGGATTTGAAGACATGAATGTGGTATGTTTGTTTTATCTACCTCTCCACCATCGGATAAGGGAAAGTATGGGTGACAAAGAAAATAAAACTTTGTGACTTATATTATTACCAATTATAATGGACATATACTATTACTATCGCTTTTTTTGTTTGAGATTTTAGATAGTGAATTATGCTAGACAAAGACTCCACCATATCTAGACGCATCTTTCAATTGTATAATGTAGTTCATATCATGTGACCACATCTCATGGAATCATATCACATTACATGCATCACACATGCATCTTTATTACATGCCACATTATGTAGAGTTTTGACTGCATTGCCTTATCGTGTAAATTTTTACCTCATGATTGCATCATGTGCATCCATATAACATTAACACATCACGTGGAGTATTTTTGTATCACTTTTCATATATATAGAATTTTTGTCCCTTCTTCCTTATTGTCATTTTCATAGATAATTATAACAACTTGTAGTTTGTGCTTAATTTGGTCATGTGGTAGAGGTTACTCATTGCATATTTTTTGTTATTTTACACGTTTTGGAGGAGTGCTCATACCAAGAAAAATGAAAGAAGAATTTTGTTTCCTTTATAGAGAATATATTTTTATGAGTTTTTGTGTATATACTTTTTATACCAATTGAGAATGTCCATATACTTTGAAATGTAGGCTCATGTTAGATTCACACACACATCAAAGTGGGGGAAATATTTAATGGAAAAATTAGTAATACCCATGACCTTTCACATTTAATTTTATGTCAACTTTGGTGGAATGTCTTAATACGATAACACATTGACAAGTGGCATAATCTTTTGTTTGGATTGGCTCATGGATTGGTCCTTGTCCATTCTTGTTTACTCCTATTTGCACCAATTATCATACATTCTCCATTTTCTCATCATTATTGCACTCTCATTCACATTTATTTCCACACGTTTGCTCCCTACCCTTGGCAATATCATTTTACCTTAGGGTTAATTTCCAAGTGTTTAGGTTGACTTGATTCAATCTCAAAGCTTGTGGGAATAAACCTAAAAATATTTTTTTCAAATGAATTGAAACTTTTTCACCCATTTTAAAAGTTGCTATGAGCCAACTTAACACACATTTGCATAAAATGTGCTATGATGTTGTATTTATAAACATTCATATGAAATTACTTTTATAATGGATAACAAATACAATAGACTTCATATTTAAAAGCCAATAAAAAATGAGATCTACATCATCATATAGGTCATTTGTATGTTTGCATATGTTATCTTTGACATCACTCATTGCTATTAATTTGACCCATCAAAAGGGTTTGGCATACGATAACCTATTCGCATATTGAGTTAAACAATGTCCTTAAACACCACCTTGACAAGTTTGGTTGTTTATAAGACAAATGTTAGAAAATATTTAGACTCATATTCTATTAGGTGATTCCCACATGCTGTAAATCAATCTTGTGCACTAGATCAATTTTGTGTAACTTGAGATTGACCCCACAAGACTTGGTATTGAACCTCAAATTTTTTTAATCAAAATATATTTTGAGACAACCATCATATTTAAAATATTCATCTATAGACAATGATGAATAGATTAAGCACGACATCAACAACATTTATTTATCATTGATTTTAGAGATAAGAACCATTAATCCTTGGATTTAATTTCTATGCATTTATTGCAAATATATATCCCAACTTTGATTTAATCTTAAATGAATTAGTGCTTGTTAATTATATTTATTTATTTAGTTGAAATAATCCATGTAAAACAATTCTATGTCCTTACATATATATACTTTTATGAAACTTCAATAAGATAACTCATAAATATACCTATTTATTCTTAAATATCAAATAATTATATAGATAAAGATATATATTTTTTGAATAAAAATATGACAACTACTTATTTAAGATATAATATTATGACTTGAAGATGTTAGAGTATATTATCCTCTTTCATCGGAGTGATTGTTGATTAATTTGGTGACACTCTCCTTACCCTCCACAAAAAACAGGAAAATCCCACAATAGCTTTGAATAATAACGTTGTTTCAGTGCCATTTTACATATATTGCTCTCTTAATAGGAAATAAAATCTCTTAAAATCTGACATTAAGATACACCAAGTGAGTACATATCTTGTAGCTTTCCACAAACATTTTCTTCTTTTTCTTCTTCTGTAGCTGACTGGTTGTGCCTGCATGCTTTTCCATGCTAAATTTGATGGTATTTTGGCTTTCATCAGGCCTGGAATTTGATGGTCACCCCTACCTGTCATATGAAAAATTTGTGACAATTTGATAATTTAAATGGACGTTTTATGAAAAATATAAATTGTAAAAGCCAATTACCTGTAACACAAATGTTAGTCCAATCTTCAAATTCATCTATCTAAAATCACGTTTAAATACCAATTTCAAACCTACCAAAAAATAATTATATAAAATTAAAAATAATTTAATCCTAAAATTCATCTATCTAAAAACATAAATTATTTGTAAAAACCAATGACTTGTAACACAAAAGTTGGATCTTGAAAAAAATTGAAAGCTCCTAATTACCCTGTGTTTGAAAAAAGTGAAAATTTTGGATATGTTATTATTCATATGGATATCTTATATATATTAAAAAAAGAAAGTAAAATTAGAAAATATTGATAATTAGTAATAAATGTAAAAATCTTAGATTTATGTTACAATTAACAATTTCTAAATTCATATAAAAAATAAAACTTGTTTTAAAGTTAAAAAACAATTATATTCTATTTTGAATTTTTTTTAATTAATATATATTTTTATAATAAATATTATAAATCATATATATTAATATAAATGAATGATAACTATTAGTAAATTATCAAAATCTTAAATTTATTGTTAAAAATATTTTAAAAATTAGAAAGTACTATATTCTATTTTTAAAAGATTCTATTTTGAAAATATTTTGAATTAATATATATTTATTATAAATCATATATATTAATATAAAGTAATGATAACTGATAGTAAAAATGTCAAAATCTTATATTTATTGTTAAACATATTTTAAAATTTAGAAAGATTTATATTCTATATATATATATATATGTTTATAATAAATTTTTACGGTTTGATAATATTTTGAAGTGTCATATTTACGGTTATATAAAAATCTAGCAAGTCAAATTATACGGTCTAATAAATTTTTAAGTTGTAATATACTGTCTAAAATGCAAAAAAAGGTCATGTAGACCATCAAATTCTAGGCCTGACTTTCATATATCCAATTTCTGCATGTTAAATTTGTCTACCATTTGATTGTCCACAATATAAATTACAACTTAAATTTTGATGGGCATTCGGCTGTCAGAAGCCAAACCATTTTGATAAAATTTGAAATCCCTCTATTTGTATAAAATCTAATTTTTGAATCTTAAATTTGACACCCATTTACTTGTCTAAAACTTCCATTGACGATGTGAAATTTGACGACCATTTAGCTGTCACAAACCCAAATTTTCTGTTGAATTGGACAACCATTTGCCAACCATTTATAAAGTTGCTCCCCTTGACTGTCTTTTGGCTGTCAGGAATTTAATGTAACGATGTCAATTGTCAAAGGCATTTGGACTTAACGAACACAAAGCTGATTGTTAAATATAACAGTGACAACGATCTGGATGCATATGAAATTTATGCCTGTCACGAATCGATTGTATTAAATTTTACGGTCATTTGGCTGTCGCTGATTTAAAATATGAATTAAATCATGACCGCCATGTGCCTGTTACTGGCTCAAAATTTCCTTGCGAAATTTGACAGCCATCTTGCTGTCTAATCGAATTTGATTATTTCTCAAAGTAAATTTGACGGTTATCAAAATGTCACAAATCCAAATTTTGTCGGATGGATTTGACGGTCATTCCATTGCCACAGGCGGAGATTGAAAATGTAATTTGTGACGGTCATTTGGCTGTCACGAACTGGGATTATTATTGTGAAATTTGCCGCCTATTTGGCTGTGGGGAATAGAATAATTCAATGGTTTGAAATATCTTGAACTCTTAAATGCCATTCCAAGGTATCTTAAATTGGGCATTTCATCATATTCCTAAGAAAATAAAAAAGAAACCCAAGAAAATTCGTACGCCTCAGTGAATTAAAAGGGAATTTAGGTATCTCATTCACAGAAGTTTTATCCGGAAAATCCCAAAGTTGCTTTCAATAATAATATTCTTTCAGTATCAACAATAAATTTAAAAAAAAAAGAATACTCTTGTATCACCATTACTTTTGAGAAACAAGTGTTTTCACACCAAAATCTATTAAACAATACCCATAAAAGCTATGAAGACAACCCAAAGAACACTACTGCTGAATTAAGAATATGCCTTAGCAGATACAGGCAATGTTCGACCATTTAACAAGCTGGGAAAATCATTTAAACAATAAAGTGAAAAGCCTCCAAATGGAGCCCAGAAAAACATTTAAACAATATTCTCGAAGAGATCAAATCAAATATATAATATTTTTTCAAATTCTTTCTAATTCATGACAGAGTTCAAAGTATAATGATATCCATTAGGGGAGAGGGGTCTATAATAGTGGGGATAGAAGTAGTTCTGAGTGGGCCCCATAGTGGAGCACTTTAATATCCAATTGCAAAACACTTTTTACCCATGAAGTACACAAACTGACAAGTCATGTGATGTCACATTAGCGCACCAATAAAACATGACTTAGTGCAACACTATCGGTCTCACTTTCTTTTTGGGCCTTTTTGGATACCTCAACAAAAAGCATGCTGATGTGGCACTAAAATGAAATATAGAAGCACATGAGTTGCCAAATAAACTATTGTACAAAATTGGGAGTGATTTGAAATTTTCACGTAGGATTTTAAGAAACGCGAAGTTAGGGTGCTCCACTATAGCCCCCTCTCCCCTATATTGAGATCATTTCTAATTTCAAACATCCAAAGTATGCTACTTATTTCTCATTCTTCTGCTATCATTTTTTATTTCTAATAGTATACAAAGTATAATATAACCAAATCTCTTACATAGAGTTCAAATGTTTCCTATGGGGTTATTAAGATAGGTCACGGTACATGTAATAATAAATATAGAGAAAAATAAGTTTGATTTATATAATAAAATTAGTGTACATATGATTTTGAAATAATAGCATAATAGAAAGTATAGATAATATATGGTTTTTAATTCAGAATTTTATTTTCATTTTTATAAATCTATTATAGTATTAAACTTTAGTGCTATTGTATAAGATTTAATCATTTATAAATACATTAATGAATCTTTATTCAGCATTTTTAGATGTGTGGGTGTTAATATGCATATTGAAAGTGGTTTTACACATTGCATGGATCATGCAAAATTAGCAAAATCTTCACAATTTTAAGATCTAGGCACTAAATGATATTACTCCACACAAGTATAAAACATGCAAAGTATACAACACATGTATTTACACAATTTTTTAATCTAAACAATAAATAATATTACCACACTTAAGTAAAAAACATGCAAAGTATACAACATGTATCTAACATTCTTTCACTTGCTAAATATTTTACATAGGAGGCACACTTTTGGAGTCTCAACTATTGATACAAACCATCCCATTGATTTTTTATACCAATAAAATTTATCAGCACTCATATCTCTTATGAATGAATCAGGAATATTATCTTCTATATCAACAATTTTTAATAGTACTCACTTGTCTTCAACTATTTCTCTCATAAAATGATATTGTACACCAATATGTTTTGACCAAGCACATGATAAACATGATTCTTAGCCAAACATATTGAACTTTGACTATCACAATCAATCACTTATCATTTTTTGTGATAGACGAACTATTACGCACAACCTTTGTAACCACACTAATTTTTACATAAAGAGTTTTTGTTATGTATTATACTTCTATTGTAGATAGTACAACCTCTGCTTACCTCTTACTCATCCAAAAATATTGAGATCTCTAATCCAATCATAATCCACAAAACCTTGTAGATTCAAAGTTTCATTTTCATCACCTCTTCCTTGGTAGCTGATTGCATAATCTGAAGTGTCACATAAATATTTAGAAATTCTTTTTATGAAAGTATAATATTTCTTCCTTGTTTTGGGTATATATCTACTCACAATTCCCATTGCACATGCATATATCTTCTATTTTAGGACATTGTTCAATAGATATTTTTTATTAATAGGAAAAAAGTTCTCACAATTTTATTATCCTATATCTTGAATCTCTACAAATTTATCTCAACATATTTCATGTGATGTAATCACGACTCCCTGTTTACATGATCCCATTTAATTTTCATGCCCAAAGTAAACTTTACAACACCAAAATATTTCATGTCAAACTATGATGATAATTGAGACTTCTCTCAACTGATCATTTTCTTATTATTATCAATTAATAGCTTGTTATCTACAGACAAAATAATGGTAAGAAAATTTTCACTTTCTTTTTTGAAATACACATAAGTTGCCTCTAAGAATTTTTTATGCTTTTCCATTTTCTTTTCTACTTTATCCTTCTTTTTAAACAACTATTTACATCCAACAAGTTTTCTTGTAGGAAGTAGTTTAACCAAATCTCAAGTTCGATTTTATCTAAGGACTCCATTTCTTCCTCCTTGGAATTCTTCCAAGGAATTTTTTATTTAATCCAAAAGTCTCCTTAATAGTCTCAAGGGATCTTCATCACTAATAGATAACAATGTTAAAATAAATGTAGGGTGGAAATAAAGATCCCTATACCTTTATGGTATTCTTTTAACTTGAGTTGTTCTTTCTCAAAATTGAACTTTCTAGTTCAACATCCTTTAATTCTACATTCTTCAATTCCACATTATTTTCTACCAACTTACTATGTAATTCATCTTCTATAGTTCCTTCTAGTTTAGATATTGATTTTCTTTTGGGTTCTTCATTTGGTTGTATTTTCTATTTTGAAACCCTCTTACCTTCTCTAAAAGTTACATTATGGTTGTATCTTTGAGTATTATAACTTATATATTTTAACATTAGTACTATATCCCATAAATGTACATTTTGTTAAAAGAGGGGTAAACACTTTTGATCTAGAGCTATGAATTGGTGAGGTTACAAACGGATGACCTCATCCCCAACATAAATACTCAACAATTACACCCTAATGGGATTTGAACCTTGGTGGCAAGAACAACAATACCAAATTTTAAACCATCACACTATGCCAATACTTGCATCCCATAAATGTGCATTATGAGTATCCAATTCATTCCTTTTTCTTTTGAGAATATACATATAGGAATTATAACAAAAAATCCTCAAATTTTTGAGAGAGGGTTTCGTATCAATCCATACTTCATGGTTGGGATGGGTGGTTGCATGGTTACCATTATGCTTGAACACGTGAAGGATGTATTGGTGGAGCTTGATGTTTCAAAAGTATTTATGGAGACTCTATAGTACATTTTAATGCTTTCATTATTGAATAATAAATTTAGTGTGGGTTCTCTTGGAGACTAGAGTTTTCCCTTGTGAGTGTTATTTCAAGATATATCTGTTTGGAGAAATGTGGACACCCTTCATTTTTTGTCTTCTATTTAGTTTAGGGTTTGCTTGTTGAGTCAACTATCTTGATCCTTGTTATTATTAAGTTCTTACTTTCATTTGTTTAAGGTTAGTTATCAATTCAATTTAATGTTTGTGTTGAGTAGTCATACAAGATATCTAGATTTTCCTAAGGTTGTTGAATAAGTGGTTCTTGTCCTAAAATATTACATATTCCAATAAATGGTCTTATCATTGCTTCTCATTTTATCATCCATAGTTTTGCTAAATTTGTGACATGATTTTTTTATCATAATTAAAACATCTTTTCATCCTATTATTCTTTATTAAAACAAAAATAACATTTTTTAAAAACTAAACAAAGACTCAAAATATAAACTTTTTAAATATCCATAATTCATATCCCTACCTTATCTTATTTCCCACAAAAATCACTTTGTTTTATTTTAGATTCAATTTTAAAGGTTTATGGTACTTCTCCTTGTGACAGGATGTCTTGTATAAATGTCCCATATTCAAACCTCTTGGTTTATCCACAAATAGGGGAGAGGACCCAATACTTGAGCATCTTTCAATAGTTGTGATAGTAGTTGTTTACATAATGTCTAATATTTTTATCAATATTGGACCAATAGTTGTGACTTTAAAGTTGTTAGTGTTGATAAGACTACCCATAATTAAACAAAATGAATTCCTTTGATCTAAAAAGCAACCAATCATGTGATTCCACATCAATGCTCGATAAAACATGTTGTGAATGCACAAGTATTGGTCTCACTTATTTTTTTGGCCTTTTTGGACACCTTGACAAAAAGCATGCTGATGTGGCATCATATTTGATGATGTGGCCCTGAAACCTTAGTTATAAGTAGGGGACTTGCCAAGTAAGCTGCTGTAAAAAATTGGGAGTGATTTGAAATTTCCATGTAAGATAATTAGAAGCGCGAAGTTAGGGTGCATAACTACTTGATCCTCTCCCCTATGTGATAAGCATCATAAAAATATTACGAACCCTCAAGAATAGGTTGGCAGAAACCCATTAGACATCTGAATCTTCATATTTTTTTATATCATGGTTAGCTGCCTCCATGTTTTCCACAAACATTCGTGGACAATCATAAAAGCATAAGAGATGTTAAAAATTGGTTTGTAAAAAAAATGTTGTGGTACCAGATCTTCACATTTTTGTTATATAATGTTTGGTTGCCTCCACTTTTCCCGCAAAAGTCCTTTTGCATTTTCTTTTTATGTTGAGGTTTGTAAAAACTTGCTAATGTCAGATCTTCTATGTTTTTGTTTTTATCACATCCAATTACCTCCACTTTTTCTGCAAGCATTGGCATTTACTAGTTTCCCATCTCCATCAAGAGTTATGTAAACAATTTTTGAATTTATTTCATGCTATAAATTCTTTGAATAGGAAGCCATGTGAATTCATGGAGCACAAAAGTCAAGATTTTAAAAAAATTGGAAGGCATGGAACCACATTGTAATTAACAGAATAGACAACAAATTATTTTAGTGCATATATAAGAGATGGTAACCCATTTCCCAAACTTTTTGGGAGGCAAGGGCAACTTTAGTTATGCTTGTTTTGAGATATTAAACATTGAACAAAACCATTAAATAAAAATGTAGTCTAGAAGACTCATCGAAACAAGTTATATTCACAGCTAGGAAGTCTCATATACCACATTCAAAAAATTCTACGGTAAGAAGTGAATTGTTAAGAGCTCTAGAATTCGCATGGAGAACAGTTTTAGGTGGGTATAAAATGTTTCAAATTTTACAATCCCCATTCCAAAAAAACACCTTTGAGGAAAATAAAACCCTTAAGAAATATGTGTGGAGGAAGATGAGACATTAATGGGTTAACATCTGTCAGCCTCAAGAATCTCGACATGTGGAACAATTAATGAAATATTTGTGGATGTTATTCCTTTAGATCGATATTTGATTGTCATGGTTTCCTCCATGATGGTTAGGATTCAAAAGTCAATTTCTTAGATATGTGGGCTTCTTGTAGAGCAAGATAATGGATGTACACATTTTAAATATCCATAACTCATATCCACATCCAGTTACATTTCCTGCAAATATCTAGATCTAACTTTAATTTTGCACCTGGCTCAAAACTTAAAGATTAGTGGATGAAACTTCATGCAAGTTAAATTTCTACGATCTTGTGATATGATGTCCTAGCATAAAACAATTAGCATATTTTAATAATTTTGACTTGTGAATGTATGGTTTGTGATCTTGGTTTCACATTTGTTACTTTATAAATTTTTAAAAATTGAAAAAAGATGGAGACTTCAAGCGGATATTTTTATTTCATTATATTCAGTTTCTCTATAAAATTCATTTTGTTGCAAAATTCATGTCATATCTTGTTCTAAAGGTCTTCATGTCATGTCTTGCTTCTAGACCAACTTTTTTGCATATCACAAATTGTTGCAGCTGATTGAATATTTGATTATCATATAATCTAATGAATTCCTTTTGTTTTTGCAAGATTAGTGTCAAGATGGAATTTCCTAATACATATATAAGTCTAGTTCCATTTTTACATCAAGATCAATATGATACCTTGATCCTATAGTGGGTTACTATAATGCTACTAGACTCCGATCTTAACATTTTGTATGAACATCTTGTTCCTTTTGTAGGTTCTTGTAGTGCTATTGGATAAAAGTTTGTTAGGGAATATGTCATGGATCTACTTGATGATGAGATATTCTATAAAAGTAAATCTTGGTCATTGGTAAAGGACAAATATCAACTTTTGGATTGTAACTGACTCTTTTTGTGAGCCTTCATCTATAAAAGCCATTGATTATACATTTGTAAGAGAGAAATTATTGATAATTGTGCTAATTTATAATAAGAATTGCTATTGTGTAAATTTCCTTCATGTTTACTTCTTAGTAGTTGATTTTTATTATGAGCTATAGGGAATAAGTATTTGATAGATGTCTAGTACAAATCATTAACAACTTGCTGATTATACATTGTGATGTGTGATATTTTGAATCCCTTCCATCTTATTATGAAACGTGTCATTAAATTGTACCATTTTTTTGGTATTTGATAATTCATTCTATATTTTGAAAATCCATTAAAGATTGAACTTCCTTTATAATGTTGTGATAATGATTGGTTATGTAAAGGATAATTACCTAGGTATCTACCTACCTATTCATACTATACTTCTAATAAAATTTTACATTATGATCTTAACCTTTTTTCCTCCTCATCCTTTCTTTTTCTATTTTTTTATAAATAAATCTAAATAAGTAACCAACATCAATATAATTTAAAATGAGATAAAATATAGTATTTAGGATTTGATTACACAATTCCTATCATTATTTTCTAAATTTAACCCTCATTTTTGGATTCCAGTACGTAAGTCCCTTTGTGTAAATAGCCTTACAACAAACAACTAAGATATCTACACATCAAGCTCTTATGGACGAAGCCTTGGGGTGATTAAAGAGGCAATGGAGGGAATTTGCAATATACTACATATTGGATTAGGTTTCTTTTCACTTTGATAATAAAAGAGAGTTTGTGTTTATTTTAGCACTTTTAGAAGCCTAAGATTTGTAGTTTGATTATGTGAAAATCCAAATGAATTTGTAAGAAAAATTATGGGAGTGCATGTTTTTTATGAGATTAATATGATGTCAAATCTAGTGCTCCTTGATATAGGTTTATAAGTATTTTTAAAGTGTAAACTTTGATGGAGATAGATACACATGTATTTTGGTTTTAGGACATGTTTGATACATATGTGAGACTAATAGTCTTGATTCAATGAGATTAAGGTATAGGCACAATAATGGTGATGATTAATGTGTCATGGATATTCATGTACATTTGAGCATTGCCGTGTAATAGGCATGTAAGGGGTTGATAGGATAGGATTGTGATATTTGATTGATTTATGATTATAAGTAGTGGCGTGGTTTAGTTTTAGGAGGTTGTTCTTATCTCCTAGATACTTGTTTGGTTCTTATTCACTTGTGGACTTATGTAGTAAATAAGATTTAGGGTTAATGATGCAGAAGCATTTAGCGGTGTAGGGAAATCTTGCATCACCAATTTTTTTTTTCTTTAGTTGTTTTGAGTCCCATGATGACACTTAAGGGGTATAATACTGTCAGGCGTCAAAAATAGCGAAAAACAAGAACTTACTATTTTTAGTAAGTCAACCTAAATGGGCTTGTATGGACGTGAAAATTTACCCCAAGGAGTAGAGCTGGAAAATATTTCTGGTTGCAAAAGAATCACCTCAATACCCTACATGGTTTGGGAGAAATTAAAGTTTCTGTCCTGGGAAATTTCTCCAATGCAACTTCAAATTCAGATATAAAACTTTGGAGGCCCCAAAATAGCTCAAAAAGTGGCTGAACTGACCTATGGTGGGTTTGATATATTATAGAGCTCGTCAAGAGCTTTCCAATGATATGCAATAATAGCAAATCAGACACCCAGATCAAAAGTTATGGCCTTGCGAAGTTGACCCTCTAAAGTTATGGCCTTGCGAAGTGAATTTCATTAAATTTTCTTCCTAGGCCAGAAACCAAACGGCGAGACTTTTGGCACCAAAACAAAAGGGGAAATTTGATCTTTCTAGAACATTCTAGGGTGGTTATTGGGGAAAATAAAAAGGGTTAAGTGGGGGTTGTAGAAG